>OVAP01001362.1:0-24530 GCA_900406295.1 Aurinia saxatilis | reverse complement strand
TCCATATTCTAGTTGTGGATGATTCATTTTGAAGGCATGGTTACTAAAGAGCTGAAGTGCTTGGGTAGGCGTCAGAGGCTTCACTTCATAAATGTGTTCCACACCATGTTCATCTAACACACGCTTGTCTCGTGTAGTGATAATGATCCTGCTTCCTGGTCCAAACCACGAGCAGTTTCCAGCCAATTCTTGCAGCTGCTGAATGTCATCAACATCATCAAGAACGAGAAAAACCTTCTTCCCACATAATCTTCGCTTCATTGCATCAGAAGTGATGCTTTGTGCATTCAGGCGACTTCTTGGAAAGAACTCAGACATGATTTCCTTTCGCAGATGCCAGTGACCATACTGTTTGAACTCTCCTTTCACGTTTTCTAGCAAGCAACGAACATCAAACTGACCCGAGAGGCATTCAAAGACATACTTTGCGATTGTAGTTTTCCCTCTGCCACCCATACCCCAGACTCCTACCATTCTGACATCCACAGAATCCATTGATAATAAAGATTCCATGTTTTTCTTGTGAAAACTCATCCCGACCAATTCAGTTGTACCACCTGATGTATGTGAGGATAATCTGCCACAAATATCTTGAACAATCTCATGGACAAGCTCTGAATCCTCATTCCTGCATCAATCCCACCCCAATATATTAGACTTCATAACTTCATCAATAGAGAAACTGCTTAACCTCGGCACCGGCATAACACATAATTACTAAACTACGAATTCAGCATTCGAATCAAGACTGAAAGAAAGAAAAACCTTCGAGTATTTGACAATAAAAAACAATGAACAACTTCATCAAGAGATTACTCTCAACATAATAACGAAACTACAAATTCAGCATTCAAATCGATAGAATAGAATGAAGTAGTACTTGATGAATAACAATGTNCAGCATTCGAATCGATAGAATGAAGTAGTACACCTGCGTTTACAATCCCATCCTGAGATATTTCCAACTTGAGCTAAAGCCCTTCTCCATCTCCCCACAGTCTCCAAATCAAACCTCAGCTCATGGTTCTCGAAAGCTTCGTTAAAGCACTCGCTTCTTTTCTTCAAATCCGACGGATCAATGCCATAGAACACAGGAATCAACTCAATCCGTTTCTTCTCAGCTAAATCAACCAAAACAGAAATCTCTTCCAAACACCAATGAGAACTAGCGTAATCCTCAGAAACAACAACAATGGCGAATCGTGACTGATTCATAGCTTCCTCAAGTCCTTCCCAAATGAAATTACCTTTCCGAAGCTCTCTATCGTCGTGGAAAGTTTTGATTCCTTCGTTACTGAGAACTTCGTAGAGGTGGCTGATAAAACTTCTCCGAACATCGATTCCTCTGAAGCTGAGGAAGACGTCGTACTTCCACAGTGACGGAGACGACGAATCATCCGCCAAAACTGAATCAGAAACATGAATGCGAAGCTTAGTTTCCGATTTCAGAAGAAGCTGAAGGAGACGACGACGTAATCCCGAAATGACGACGAGGAAGAAGACGAATATCGCAGAGATAATCGCCATGGAAGCAGAGGTCACTCGTCGTCTCATTGAATATCGTCTCTGCCATCAGTAAGGATATCTAAAGGTTAATAACTCCATTGTCATCAAATGCCGACTTAGCTCAGTGGTAGAGCGCGTGACTTTTAATCCCGTGGCCGTGGGTTCGATCCCCACAGTCGGCGATAATCTGATTTTTTTGCTTTTCGCGGTCACGGACTCACGGGTGATGATGTGGCTTAACGACAACTCTTAATTCTTCCAACGAAACGATACCGTTTTGTTGGTACACTCATATAGTCATATTAATATTAGCAATTTATAATGCCGACCTCTAATGATGTGTTTAAAGTTATAAACTGTATATATATAATGAGAAAGAGAGAAATTTGTTTTTTTTCAGATTTGTGTGCATATATATCTTGACGGTGTGCGTTGACAAAAAAGAGTGTATAAAATTTCTTTGACGGTTTGTATACATGTATGCAAGTTATGTAACGTATGTATACGTATAATTGAAGTCGCCGACCAAATTACGTTATATGTAGCCAAAACATTACAATGGAAGTTGTTATATTGTCATTGCTTGAATAAGTCTTTNTAGTCCATAAACAAAAAAGTTTTGTTATGGTTACTGAAAAATTAGCTTGTAGCTAGCAATAGGATTCCAAGAAATGCAATAAAAATCGAACTAGAGTACTATAAATTGGCAAATCAAATTCATTTTCTAAGCTATCGTAAAAAATGTAATAAAAATCGAGTATGTATGCTAAAAATTGGTAAATCAAATCGATTTTTTTATATTAAAATGTTGTAATGTATTGAACAAATCGATGAATTCAATAGTAATTACAAAAAAATATATATGACATTTTTTTACATGGTGATAATTATATATATATAAACAACCTTGATTATTTATATTATGAAATACGATTTAGTTATTTCGAATTTTTTTATTGAAAACAATCTTTTACTTTAATTCTCATTTTGGTTAATGTGTAAATATATAATAGGTATAAGAATTTCTATCATTCTAAAGAGTCTTTACATGTAGAGATCCATGTATTATTGTAAAATTTTAAAAGTATAAGAAACTAATTATGATAGTTAATTAACAACCCTACTTAATCCTTTTAAACTCTAGAGTCCGGCTCTTACTAAACTGTTAGCTATGGCGATTTTTGTTAATATAGGTATTTCGTGTAGACATTTTTTCTTGATAAACATTTTTAATATTCACCTTTTTAAGAAAAAAAAAAACATTTTATATATTCAAATAAGAAGAAAAATACACTTTGGACCGACCACAGTTTGCTTACATGTCATGGGACCAATCATTTACCTACCCCATCATTAGGATATGCACTTTTGAAGTTGAAGCCTCGACCACAAAGACCCCGCAAGATAAAAACTATATAAATACACTATACACAACTAAAATAAATACAGTTTTGAGTATATGATACTCTTTTTATCTGTGTTGTAACNATACACAACTATAATAAATACAGTTTTGAGTATATGATACTCTTTTTATCTGTGTTGTAACTTGTAAATCCATTCACAAAAATTTCATTTTAAGGAAATGAATGTGGGTGCAAATTTTACAATGTTGGAAAGTTTATATATACAAGAAATTGAAAGTCAACCTCTTATTGACTTTGCAAAATTTTGCCATGTTCTTATCCATATATGACACAACTTGACAGTTTACTATTCAAATTTAAAATCTTATCACAATCTAGATTCTAGAGGTTTTTAATCACCCACATGCAAATCAATTTATGTTAATAAAGATAAGTTTCAATCTCGACCGTCCAAAATTTTATATTGAGCTATTTTTGAAAAAATTAACAGTTGTTTTCGTTCTTCAATATGTATAGACGGCTTAGACGACCTTTATCCAATATTTTTTAATAAATTTTTTAAAAAATTAAAAAATTACATGTACAAAAATAATATTATAAAAATACATAAAGTATTTAAAAATTTAAGTAATCAATTCTAAAATTACTCAAATAAGATATTTTAGAATGAATTGCTTAAGTTTTTAATAATTTATCTGGTCTGGTACGGTACAGTACAATAATACGAGACGATAGAATGCTATGGGATGGATGGTAAATGATTCATGTATTTTAATATCATAACTTTTATACACATAATTTGTTTATATTTTCTAAGTAATTTATTAAGAGTACTTATATGAAGATGAAATTAATAAACAATAGGCTGATTATCACTAATCACTAATGTCAACAATATACACAAAAGAGCAATTTCTCAAACTTTTAGACTACTTTTAGAATTTCCAGAAATATACAGGCTTTCACATTTAAATATAATAAACTTTTTTGGTTTTTTAAGCCGACAAATTGGGTTTTTATAATTATTTTATTATTCTTATTTACTAAGATTTTCCGAAAATTCTCAGTATCTAAGAAAATTCGAGAGAAAGTGAGGGAAAACAAAAATTAGGGTTTATTTATTTATTTTTAATCGTCTCTTCTTCTTCTTCTTCTTCTTCGTTTCTCTCTGGACTGATCAAACAGGAGCTAAGAGACGTAGTTCGCTTAATTCTTCATAAAGCTTAATATCTCGAAGGTTCGATAATCAGAATTTTCACTGTTAATTCATGTTTTTTGAGTCTTTGGATCTTTCTGAAGCATTTCGATTTCCGATTCTGATTTTAAGCTATCTTGTAAAGTTGTGAGATAGTGGAATCGTTGTATCATCTGATTTAGGGCTTTTGTGTGGGTTTGGTAGGTTTTGATTTAGAGTCTCAAAATTCGATTTAGCTTGCACAATCTGAAGAAATTGGATTGATTTGTCTAGTGGAATTGTTNATTGATTTGTCAAGTGGAATTTTAAAATTTTCGTTGGAATTGAGAAATTTTCTTATATGATTTATATATTTCATTTGCAGATTAGTGTGTGTGATAGTGTCATCAACGTCTTGAAGAAGCAGTGAATCTAGGATTCGGTTTCGGTATGTCGGAGTAGTCGTAGTGGTGTTTCGATTAGAGGGTTTTTTGTTGTTGTGATGGATAAGACTAGACACCAGCAGCTTTTTCAGCACAACAACGAGGTGGTTCCGCAACAGTTTATGACTGATCAAGCAGGGAACGTGAGCGCTAATCTAAGGCCAGTTAATTCGAATGGTTCAGATGTTAAGGCGGTGCTTAACTACTCTATACAAACAGGGGAGGAGTTTGCTCTTGAGTTTATGCGTGATCGGGTAAATCCTCAGAGGTCTTCGAACGCTAATGTTGCAGCTGGTGATATGAATCATACTACTGGTTATATGGAGCTTAGGGGATTGTTAGGGATAAGTCAAACGGGATCTGAGTGTGCTTCAGATGTTTCAAGGATGAGTATTGCGGAAAATGGTATGAGGGAGTATGAGAGATCAATCTCTTCGGTTAATGAGTTTGGGAATAAAATTGGTCATGTCCAGTCAGCACCAGCAGCTTCGTTGAGTAAAGATGGCAGTCGAGGGAATTTACAGGGATATGCAACTTCTTCAGCTTCGGGTAGTGTAACAGCAAAGGTGAAGATTCTTTGTAGCTTTGGTGGGAAGATAATTCCGCGCCCAGGTGATTCGAAGCTTAGATATGTTGGAGGTGATACGCATATTATTTCCATCAGAAAGGATATATCTTGGCCAGAGCTTAGGCAAAAAATCCTTGATATCTATTACCAAACTCATGTTGTAAAATATCAGCTTCCTGGTGAAGATCTTGATGCGTTGGTTTCTGTAACATGTGAAGACGATCTTCAGAACATGTTGGAAGAGTATAACGAGATGGAAAAACGTGGCGGCTCTCAAAAGCTTAGGATGTTTCTGTTCTCTATCACTGATATGGACGATGCTCTTTTGGGGGTTAAACAAAACAACGGTGACTCTGATTTTCAATATGTTGTAGCTGTAAATGGCATGGCCCTTGGATCAGGACAAAACTCAACCCTTCATGGGCTGGACAGCTCTTCGGCAAATAACTTAGCAGCACTTGATGTAAGGAACACTGAGGTAATCAATAGCATTGCTGGAGATGTTGCTGGAGTTGGCGCGTCGCAGTTGATAGCAGATGGCTTTCAACAATCTTCTGTTCATCAGCCTGAGTCTGTTCCACAAAACTCATCGCTTCATTATTCACAATCTATTCCAGCCAATGCTGCATATCAGTTGCAGCAACCTGTTCCACCAAGTTCTGCTCTTCATTATTCCCAGTCCATTCCCTCGAGTTCCTCTATTCAGTATCCCCAATCTGCGCCAGGCTCCTCAATTCAGTATCCGCCATCCATCACACAGAATTCTGCCAGCTCCTATGGTATATTCCCGCAGTATTACGGGCATGTGGTCCAACATGGAGAAAGAGAACGGTTTCCTCTGTATTCTGATCACAGTTCTAATTATTCTGCTATCGGGGAAACTACCTGTTCCATACCGCTCCAAGGACATATCAGTCAGCAAGGTGGCTGGGCTGAAGGGTATTTGTACCCTGGTACCACACCTCAAAGCACACAAGCGCTAGTAGAGGACCAAAAAGTATCCCCTGATACAAAACTTTGTGAACGTGCTGACCCTGAGAACCGTAATACGACAGCAAGGGATCACCAGAATCCTCAAATTGATGATGTTGAGGTAAAGAATGACAATCAGGTCCGGGAGGTGTCAGCTGCAACAACTGCACCTAGCCAGGAGGGACATTTACTGCCCCCTAGGAGCGATGCACGACAGAACACCCTCGCAAAGCCTGTTACCTACCGCGATGCTGTTATTACTGGGCAGATTCCTCTATCTGGTAATGAAGATCAGCTTTCAACTTCAAGTAGTACCTGTGGTCCTGTAACTCCTGTTCACCATGACTGTGAGACAAATTTAATTGATCTTAATTATCAAGAGCCTGAGCCTGCACAGGCTCTAGAGAGGGTATATCGTTCAGAGAGGTTACCTCGTGAACAGTTAGAATTGCTAAATCGTTTGTCAAAGTCCGATGACACACTAGGCTCTCAGCTCCAAATGTCTCAGTCACAAACGACAACTTCACAGCAAGATCCAGCAAAAGATGCAGTTTTAAAGCCACATGACGATTCCCAAACTGTTAATGGTGATGTCACCCACCAAAAGCAGAAAGATGCGAAGAAAAACTTTGAAAAAGTAGGGATATCAGATGAAACTTTGGACTCTGAGCCCCTGCACAAAAGTGCAAATCTTGACGAAGCAAACAAGAACCGGGTAGTCAATGGGGCAGCTACTGATATTGATGCTTCCAACTTGAACCATGTTAACACAGCCACGAGCCATGTCATCCATGAAGAGCAAGCTTGTACTCATGATCCTGCTTCGCTGCATGGAGATATTCTTATAGATATTAACGACCGTTTTCCTCGTGACTTACTATCTGAAATATTTTCAAAGGCAATTTCAGAGGATACATCTGCTGTTCCTCCATACCTTCACGATGGAGCTGCTGTTAGCATGAATGTGCAGAATCATGATCCTAAAAATTGGTCGTACTTTCAGCAGCTGGCTGAAGAACAATTTAGGCAACCAGATGTTGCGAATATCGAACAAGCTGATTCTCGCTTTCCAACTGATCTAAAAGATGGTGGAGAGAGCTCCAGATTGCATCATGTCACACCACTGAGTAGAGATGGTATTTCAACTAACCTTGCGGGTCCTCAGTTGACTTTAGGTCGAGATTATGGGGATGATTTTTCTGAAAGGGATGTTTGTAGCACTAGCACAATTCCTCCTGCTCCAGCAGATGAACAGATGAAGGTCACAGAGAGTGAGGAATTCGATGCTATGGTGGAAAACCTTAGGATCCCGGATTCTGAACCGAAGGTATGAGTTAGTTTGTGGCAGTTTTTATTTTATAGGTACCACAAGTTTTACTAACGAGAATGGAACTTCTAGGATGAAAAGACAGAAATAAGGCATGCTGCCCTTCCACCTCTTGGCTCAGAGTTTGACTACAGTGGCTTGCAGGTATGATGAACTCTGAGACACATGATAATATTTTACTATTTTACGGATCTATATTCAGTGGTTCCTACAGTTTCAGATTTGTTAGTAGACTTAGCATTATGTTTAACCCACTGCTGGTGTGCTTGCATTTAGTTTCTTATGTCTGTGTCTTGTTCCATTTTCTTTTGCAGTACTTCTGTCACAAAATTTCCCTGTTTCTAGCACTTTGTTACTTTCTACTTATTCGTTTTTCTATAATTTATTAGATCATTAAAAATGAAGATCTTGAGGAGTTAAAGGAACTTGGGGCGGGTACGTTTGGAACTGTATATCATGGCAAATGGAGGGGATCAGACGTCGCAATCAAGAGGATAAAGAAGAGTTGCTTTTCTGGGCGGTCATCGGAGCAAGAGAGACTGGTGAGTTGTATGTAGATCATGTCTTATGCATTTTCCTTTTTGCCATGCCTAAATTTATTGCACACATGTTAGTTTGTTAAACTACGTTGGTTGATGCATACCTGCTTATCTGCAGGCTAGTGAATTTTGGGGGGAAGCTGAAATTCTGTCAAAGCTTCATCACCCTAATGTGGTTGCGTTTTATGGTGTTGTAAAAGATGGGCCTGGGGGCACATTGGCGACCGTGACAGAGTACATGGTTGATGGTTCTCTGAGGCATGTTCTGGTCCGGAAGGACAGGTAAAGTTCCACTTATTAGGTTCTCTGATATCAGTTTGACGAGTTCCAGTTCATTTGACCTTTGTGTCTGTCTTTACATATTATCAGGCATCTTGATCGTCGTAAGAGACTAATCATTGCCATGGACGCTGCATTTGGAATGGAATATTTACACTCCAAAAACACTGTTCATTTCGATTTGAAGTGTGACAATTTACTTGTGAACTTGAAGGATCCTTCTCGCCCAATCTGCAAGGTAACATGATTTGTTTGACTCTTGCATAGATATATTCAGCTCAATATGATGTTTGAACAAATATTGATATCTACATGCTATTCTACGTCAGGTTGGTGATTTTGGTTTGTCAAAAATCAAGAGAAATACGTTGGTTTCTGGTGGTGTACGTGGAACCCTACCATGGATGGCACCGGAGCTTCTAAATGGGAGCAGCAACAAAGTTTCAGAAAAGGTAAACATTCATAACCTAATGCTCAATGTATAACTAGCTACTTCAAATGCTAGAATCTTGAAAGACACCTATGAGGGAGTTTGAAATAAATCTTATGTTTAGTTTCTTGAGAAAAAGGATCATTTGNCCTTCTCGCCCAATCTGCAAGGTAACATGATTTGTTTGACTCTTGCATAGATATATTCAGCGCAATATGATGTTTGAACAAATACTGATATCCACATGCTATTCTACGTCAGGTTGGTGATTTTGGTTTGTCAAAAATCAAGAGAAATACGTTGGTTTCTGGTGGTGTACGTGGAACCCTACCATGGATGGCACCGGAGCTTCTAAATGGGAGCAGCAACAAAGTTTCAGAAAAGGTAAACATTCATAACATAATGCTCAATGTATAACTAGCTACTTCAAATGCTAGAATCTTGAAAGACACCTATGAGGGAGTTTGAAATAAATCTTATGTTTAGTTTCTTGAGAAAAAGGATCATTTGTGAGTTATGGGATAGCCTCATAGCATATAACTATCTGAGAATAGAAACAAACATTAGAACCTTGTACAGAGTTAGTCAATCAACCATATTCATGATTTTTGTGTGTTCAGGTTGATGTCTTCTCTTTCGGTATTGTTTTGTGGGAGATTCTGACCGGGGAGGAACCATATGCCAACATGCACTATGGAGCTATAATAGGTGTGTGTGCAAGTAACTCACCGTTTATCAAGTTTTTGCCTATTCATTCTTTCATTTATGATTGTTCAGAATGTTGTTGATATGAAGATTTAAAAGGGTGTCTCCGTTGTGAAATTGCAGGTGGGATAGTGAATAACACACTGAGACCGACAATACCGGCCTTCTGTGATGATGAATGGAGAACACTAATGGAGGAATGCTGGGCGCCAAACCCAATGGCAAGACCATCTTTCACAGAGATAGCCGGTCGCTTACGAGTGATGTCATCAGCAGCTACTTCAACTCAATCCAAGCCACCAGCTCACAGGGCTTCCAAATAAAAAGACAAGCTTTCTTCTTATTGTGTGTTACCAATTTGTTTTTTACCAAAGTCAATATATAATTAAAATATTTTTAAAATAATAAAAATATAAGCCATTTTTTATTTTAAAAAATCTGCATTTTTCATATTTTGAAATATCTCATTTACAGTAGGGATGAATGTATTAAACAAAGAGATGACAATCATCAATTATAAACTACAGTTTTAAATAAATATTAAAAACTTAAAATATAATGTTAATGTATATGAAATATTAAATAGGATGAAGATATTTATAAAGGGAAAACGATGATAATGAGAACTGAAAATTAATAATAGGTTTTGTTCTCAAATTATATAATAGGATTAGATAAGTTATAAAAATACAAAACAAAAATAGGTTTTAATAAAGTGGCCTAGTTCAAAACATTAATTAAACCTATTCAAATTATACATTTACCAATTAAACCAATGAAATAACAAAAATAAAATAAAAATAAAGCAGGTGGGTGGGTCCACTGACCTAGTAAGCTTCGCCCACTGAGTAGATTACCAGACCATACAGAGTCGAGTTCAATAACTTTTGACAATATTTTCTCATATTTCATTCCTTTTTAAATATGATACTCACGGTATTAATTTTGATATTAGTTTAATATAATTGTCAATCAATTTTTTCGTAAACTTAGCTGTAGTTACGGACTTACAGTTCATGATAAAAAAAAAGAGGAAATTAATGGTTAGTAGTAACAATAATCAATAAGTGGATCGATGAAATTTTAGTCATTGATTTCGATTTCACATAGAATTTTGTTGATTGAATCGGTATATCATATAATTTAGATTTTTTAAAAAAAGTTAATGAAAAACATTAATATATTAATTAAATAAAACTGAGAGATATTCAAACCAAAACCAAATATTTAAAAAGTACTTCTATACATCATAAATTTCATATTTCAAAATTAAAACTATTCATAATTCATAAAACTAATATGATAAAGTGATTATTCGAATGTCAAGCCGACAATTTTTTACTTTAATATCTGATTCGACTATAGACCTTAGTTGTAAATGAGTTAAATCCATTAATATCGAGTGATCCAATTTTTTGTTTAACATCTTTATAATATCGGTATGTCAGGTAGTTTAGATAAATAAGAAAAAGCTAATCCAAAAGTATATGGGTTGTAGATAGATTTTTATTTACGATATATTAGTTAAATCAAATTAAGAGATATTCAAATCAAAACCAAATATTTGAAAAGTAGTTCTACAAATCATAAAACGAATCTAATAAAGCGATTGTTTGAATGTTAAAGCCAACAAACTTTGTTTTTTACTATCTGATTCGATTTTAGACATTAGTTATTAACATTGACTGATAAAAAGAATTAATTTTTTCATATTTTTTCATTATATATTGTTGTTGTGAAATATTAGTTTAACAATATCACCACGTGGAGACGAGTTATGTCCCATTCTTTATATTGTTTGCATTATGTTTGAATATGTACATAATGATCTGATTTGTATTTCCATGTCTCTATGGAACATGGCCTCTCCTCCGGCTACCAGTAAATGCTTTTGAAATTGTTTTTGAGACATGTGGATTCATCAGGAACAATATATATTAGTTGTAGGTCGGTTCGGTTCAAATAGTTGATATTCTAAATTTTTTGTCATTTTGCTTATGTAGGCCTAGTCTCAGCGAGGTACTTGAGACGACCAATGTCAAACTACACAAGCAAAAGGGTGAAGTCGAAGGATGTTGGCTATGATCCTCGGAGACAGTGTTAAAAGTCTATGATGGATGGAGACTATGGGATCTTTCGATCCAAGGGTAAAATGGAAATACCTTGATTAATTACTATTATTGATATTGNGGGATCTTTCGATCCAAGGGTAAAATGGAAATACCTTGATTAATTACTATTAATCTCACTATTAATTTGTGAAGACTTTTTAATGCTTTTGATGAGTAATTACTATTATTGATATTGCATTTTGAGACCATTAAATGCTTTTCAGACTTTTAATGCTTTTGGGATTGCATTTTATTACTAGTAACTGCTTTTCAGACTCCACGGTTAATAATTTAGTAAATGCACTAAATGGTTAATAATTCATTAAAAGCACCTAATAATTTAGTAAATGCACTTAATGGTTAGTATTTGCTTCACGTTAGTAATTGCTTTTGTTTTTTAGATATCTATATAATCATAGAAACTTATAACAAAAATTCTTTTTTCCTGTTTTGTATAATTGAACAAATTTCAATAATCAATCATGCCTGAAACTTTATGGTTTTATGCGTGAGCCTCAAATTTCATATCTTTTTGTTCTAACATCGAAATCTCTTAATTATAATCTCACCCCAATCACTGGTTATCGAGCCGACAAAGCATGCATTGACCACTTCCCTCTCGTCTAAATGCTTATCTATGTGGAAAAGATGATGGAAAACAACTAATGGTTTACATTAGTGCTTAGGATTTCATCATAGCAACTTGCAATTTTGAAGAGTTAGAATATGTGCTTAGGATTTCATCATCATCTCAGGTTCTATATTTTCCCAAAACTCAACTAGAAAATAACAAAATGTTTGGATTTCCCAAATTAAGCTCGAAGTTTGAATTGAGACTTTAAGGTTAGGCTTCCACAACATCTCGTTTTTTACATTTAAATAGATTAATGATGTTAACCAAATCTTGCGAAAACTAATGTATCCCAATATAAGCTAAGAATTTGTCGGGAAAATTTGAAAAACCTAGCGGTTTTTGTAACGATTAGCAACTTATAACCTTTGGATATCACCTTAGTCTACGATTTTGATGTAAATAGTTCAAACAAAATCATGGAAGAGATCTATTTTCGTGTATATAGTGAGACCCAATCTTGACTGAAAAAGATACCGCGGCTTCGATCTTTTTCAACATAATCATCGCGCAGTAAATCAACAAAGCCCAAAATTGACTTCATGTCTTCTTCAAGTTTACCTACTACTGTATGATCCAATCATTGTGATTTGGGTTAATTATTTCATGAATCAATGCTGGATCCGAGAATTTAATAGCTACTACAACCAAAAAAANTTAAAAACTACTAAACAAAAAAAAAAAAAAAAAAAAGAACATCAAATTCATAAACATTGACACATTTCATGTAAAGTCATAACTGGATTGATGTCGATTTTGCTATAACATGTCAAGTATCATCGATGCCAATGTTCTTCGTTCCTTGTTGCTTGCTTGGTCAATTACTAATCTTTGTCTATTTTCTATTGCAGATTGCATGTTGTTACGCCAGTAAGTTCTTATTTAAATTCTCTCTAGAGAAATGTAATTGTTCACTGATACAATTATAAAAAGTTGTAAAACATCAAGGATAATTTGATAAGAGGGAGTACCTTTTTTTTTTAAGTAGAAAGCAACAAAGCTATAATATCGTACTTGTATTCTCTATCAAACTCTGAACCAATGCATTTATGGAAACGTGTTAAGAAATATAAACAGTAACTTGAATCTATAATCTACGGAAACCTGAGCCTATAATGCTCTAGTCATAAACAATCCAACCCCAAAAGGGAGGATATAATCATATAAATTTATAGCAAAAAAAATATTTTTTCCTGTTTTATATAATTGAACAAAATATAGATATCATGCGTAATCTCTCGTCTTAACATTGAAATCTCATATTAATCACTGGATATATTAAGCCGTGGAGTATTATAAAACATGTTTTATAGCAATTTTGGAATGGATTGTTTTCCTTTTCTTTTGACAAGTTAACTTTTTCCTTTGTGTTTTTCTTTTTTGCTACTAAATTTTTTGGCAATAGGTATTTAGGGAATTTATATAGAATAGAGTATTTAGACTGGGAAAGAAAATTAGTGTATTTTTTCTTCGCCGGCAAGAAGAGAAAGTAGAGGAATTCCATAGGCGCCATGGGATCAACCGATCATGCAGAAACCGAAGGTTGTCATAAAATATGTGATTTGCCAGACGATTTGTTATTGTCGATCTTGCTCCGCGTCCCGACAAAAGATGCAGTGTCCACTTCCATATTGTCTAAACGATGGCGTTATGTGTGGACGATGCTGCATGTCCTCTACTTCAAAGACGAGGAAGGGAGGAAGAGCGTTGGGTGCTTCATTGACAAGTCACTTCAACTCCATAAGGCACCGAAACTACAANGTCCACTTCCATATTGTCTAAACGATGGCGTTATGTGTGGACGATGCTGCCTTCCCTCGGCTTCATAGACGAGAAAGGGAGAAAGAGCGTTGGGTGCTTCATTGACAAGTCACTTCAACTCCATAAGGCACCGAAACTACACGTCCTATGTGTGAAACTGGGTGTACAGTGTCCCGTTGACGACGTAGATGTGGGAAAGTTGGTTGAGAAGGCAGTTAATCCTGGTTTCATCAAGTTAGATTTGAAGCTCGTTTGGAAAGCAGAGCCCACGAGCTTACCTATGAGCCTTTACACATGCGACACGCTCCATTCTTTATGTCTATCCAACAAGATTCTCGTGGACGTGTCTCCCAAGGCTAGCTTACCATCTCTCTCATTTCTTGACCTTTCCAAAGTGGTGTACAAAGACCAAGACTCTCTTGCGAATCTTTTATCAAGCTCCCCTGTTCTCAAGAATATGAATGTGAAACGGCACGAGGATGACAACTTGACAACCTTTACCGTGAAAGTTTCTTCACTGAAAACGTTTTATTATAAGTATGTGGGAAAGGAAGATGATGATGAAGATCACATTAGGTCGTTGATACTAGACTGTCCTGCATTAACAGAGTTGGACTTAGTTAAAGTTCGGGACAATTGTTTGATAGAGGATATGCCTTGCCTTGATAAAGCATACATCGAAGTTTACTCTCAAACTTTTGGAAACATTCTGAGCTCTCTTTCTTCCACCAGACATATGTGGTTGTATCTGACTGAATCAATGGTACTGGTTACATATCCCCGGGCACAATCTCCTTAGTTCTTTGTTGCTTTCTGGTTCAGCTACTAATCTCTGTCTCTTTTTTCTATTGCAGGTTGCGTGTTGTAACACCGTTAAGTTCTCTCGGCTCATAAAGTTGTACTTTTCTCCGCTTAATCTAGTACATTGGGTGGAACCATTTATTTGTTTGCTTCAAAATTCTCCTAAACTGAAAACTCTTGTGATCGCCATTCCGGTAAGCACCCTCATCCTTTCAAATTATAAGAACATCTTGTTTTGATGAACTTCAATATTAAATTAAATTCAATGCTTTCAGAAAGCTGGAGAAGGATATCTCCCATCATCTTGGAAACTGAGTACTATTCCTAAATACTTATCGTCTCATCTAGAGTTGTTGAGATGGAATGACTATGGAGGAACAGAAGACGAGAGACAAGTAATGAAGTACATTCTTGGTAACTCAAAGTGTTTAAAAACATTGGAGATCTTTTTCACAGAAACATGCAATCTTGAAGAGTGCCAAAAGGAGTTAGAATCCATGTCTAGGATTTCACCATCATCTCCGCTTCTATACTTTCCCACTGAAGCGAAAAGACAGGTGTATTTTTAAGTTATTTTTGGTGAAAATTGTGTAGAGACAACTCTATATTTCCTAGTACAATGTACTAGATAACTTAAAAAATTTATCATTACTATTAAATTATTTCAGTAGATTGTATTGTTTTCCAAATGGACGCTCTAGTGCTCAAACTCGCCTTCAAAGACGAGGAAGGCAGTGAGAGCGTTTGCTGGTTTATTGACAAGTCACTCCAACTCCATAAGGCACCTGTTGAGGTCGATGTAGAAAGTGGGTCTAGAAGGCAGTTACTCGCGGTGTGATAAAGTTAGATATGAAACTCCTTTGGAAAGCAGAGATCACGAGCTTACCTATGAGCCTTTACACATGCGACACGCTCGTTTCTTTAACATCCAACAAGATTCTCGTGGATGTTTCTTCTTCGGCTAGCTTACCATCTCTCTTATATATATATATATCTGAATATATATATAAACTCATATTTGATGTTTTATTTCATTTCATTTTTTTTTGTGATGACTGAATATAGGAATAAATTTTTATATTTAAATTCTCTCTAAACAAATGTAATTGATCACTGATATAATTAAAAAGTTGTAAAACAGGGAGTACAAAATTTTTAAGTGGAAAGCAACCAGCTATAATATAATAATTCAATGGAACGGTGACGTATATATACTGCTAGTAATACTCACGCGTAGATTATCATTACGTAACTCTGAGTCAATGCATTTATGGAACTGTATCAAAAGATACAAACAGTAACTTGAATCTATAACCTAGGTAGGATACTGAAATATGAGGCTCGGACTTATCATACTAGTCATGTTTAATGTTTTTGTTTTTAGTTATTTGGTGAAATTCTAGAGACAATATATTGATGATAATTACTTTCCATTTCCCTTGCACTCGACGATGATTGTATTCCAAAACGTAACACCTTGATTTCTCATGTTATTGAACAGAGCAGGATCATTTGTGTTCCTAAAGAATGCATTATTCAGAATATTCCCAAAAATGGTTACGAATGTCTAAGACATGTTCACAAGTGCAGTTGTCACAAATATGTTTTTCTCCCGTCTATTCTTTATTTTCTATTTGGGAGGAGAGTTTTGGTGATATAACCTATGACATCGGCAGAAATTTACACTAAGTTACGACACCTCAGTACATAATTAGTAGGGATAGTTAAAAAAAAAATCAAATTACTATAGACAAATAAGATTATGTATAAAACACTACTATATTATGTTTCTTAACATTTAAACGTATATTACAAAATTCTATTTTTCACCCTCTGAAACATTTTCTGCAATAACAAAACTCTCTTGGCTGGAATCTCATCCGGATACTACCAGCGAGTAGATGCTCTTTAACTTTGACAGACATTATGAGTAAAGGAAACTCACGCATGATGATCTGTGCTCCCTTTATTTCTATATATTGTTAATCATTGATTAACCTGCAAACTCAAACAAAAGCTCCTTGGAATCACAATCGCAGTAACAAGGTTGAGGAAACAATGCACACGCTTCCATTCTTAAGAGAGTAATCAAGTAAAGTAGATATGTTCTTATTTTTATTTAAGAGCGTACATTACTTGCAGTGTCAATTTAGATTTCACAGGACATTTTAAATGCTCATTAACTCACACTTAGGATAATGCAATGAAAATTGAAAGAAGAGTTTAGAGTCTGCTTACAATGTTACAACATTCTTCTCCATGAAAAGAGTAGCAGGCAGCAGAATGACTACAACTATTGGAGCCATGCAAAGAAGAAGATTCATGGAGTTCATCTTCTCCATTCAATACAATATATAATTATTTCAGCAACATTCTTTTACATATTCCAATTTAAACAAGGCCACGTGAGAAAACGCAGCCAGTTCTTACCCTGCAGAAGATTTTGCTTGGCTCACCCTGATAACACACATAAATGAAGAAACATCAAACAAAGATTATTGTAATAACTGAAACTCAAAGTATGCATCTTAAGAGCATTTTACCACTGATGATGGTTATATAAACTCAAAGTACTACTGAAACACACTTACTTAAATATGGTTTAAGCTAACATTATATACTATGGACCCAATACATGGCGTTTAAATAAGTTTAGGACCATAGAGCTAAAGACACTTACAATCCATAGAGCTAATAAGACAAGTTTTTAATTTAGTATAAGCAAGAGAAGAAGACACATACCCTCAATCCCAGCTTACTCTGTGCAGCAAAAAACATACTCCATAGCTTTCTGTCATACAAAGCAACGTCTTGTTAGTTTGGTTACACACTACAACGTCTTTAAGGCATGTCACAATATTCACAAAGGGAAAAAAAAAAATCTTCCAACAATCAAAACACTGATGACTCTGATTATCCCAATACCAATCAAATCCACAGATTCCTAACTAATCAAAATAAACGATTCACAACAGAATCAAGCTAATCAACGAGAAAAGATGCTTCTGGTAACTATGATTAGCCCTATACCAATCAAAATTTTGTGTACCTCTCATCTAATTCAGAGTTACTCAAACAATGACTCACATTGACTAACTCATAACCCCATTCCTCCTCTCTCTCCTTCAATCAAATCACTTCCTCCACCAATGAAACCTTCTCAAACCCTCCACAAAAACAACCAGAACCAATCGATTTCACCAAACCCAAGCAAGACCCTTGTAAAAAATACTCAGGAACACTGATTCCATCACCACCGTCAGAAACAAGCTCGCCGGAAAATAAACCGGAGCAGAATTCACCACGAACAAGAGAGAGAAGGTTTGGAAAAAAAAAAGGAAGTGGTTCAATTATATTGTGACACGTATCTATCTATGAGATGAGACGACTCTTCCCCAAATTGGATCTATATCTTATTTTTAATTTATTTTTATTTTCATTAAATTACTATAGACGGTCAACGTTTCACCGATAATGATGGTCAAACCATAACCAAATATTTAAAAATTACATCCATAAATCATAAATTTCATATTTCAAAATTAAAACTATTCATAACTCATAAAACTAATATGATAAAGTGATTATTTGACAAGCCGACAATATTTGACTTTAATATCTGATTCGACTATAGACATTAGTTGTAAATGAGTTAAATCCATTAATATTGATTGATCCAAATTTTTGTTTAATATCTTTATAATATCGTGACATAGTTTAGATAAGAAAAACGAAAATACTATGAATTGGACATGATGAATCGAACGGAATCGAACAGATAATGACAATTTTGTTACCTAATTGATGAAAGTAAAGTAAAGTGAAGGTAAAGAGAGAGAGTAAAGTGTTATATATACTTACATCATGATACAACGGTATGTCAGGTAGTCTAGATAAAAGTATATAGGTGGGAGATAAATTATTATTTACAATATATTAATTAAATCAAATTAAGATATATTCAAACAAAAACTAAATATTTAAAAAATAGTTCTACAAATCATAAAACGAATCTAATAAATCGATTGTTTGAATGTTAAAGCCGACAAACTTTGATTTAATATCTGATTCGATTTTAGACATTAGTTATTAACATCGACTAATAATAAAATTAACATTTTCATAACTTTTTATTATATATTGTTGTTGTGCAATATAAGTACAACAATATAAGTACAACAAAAACATTTCATGTAAAGTCATAACTGTATTGATGTCGATTTTAACATGTTAAGTATCATCAAAAGTCATAATTGGATTCTTTTGTGAAACTTGTTTAGTGGTATTAAATTAATTGTGGACTATGTACAATCATGTCATAACTAACTTAATAATAATAATATTAAAAATTCAAATTAACTAACGTAATAACCATACACACTCCTGTTTGAGTTCTTCTACTACCTTTTTATTCTATTCTCCGTATAAAAACTCTGAAATAGATTGTTACCTTCAGAAATTGATTTCAGCTATGCGCTTGGTTTGCAATGATGTAATAATCTTTCATAGGAAAATAACAAAGAGAGCTATTCTTAGAAAATGTTTCATTGCAGATACAAATTCAAAGTTTAACCATGTTTCAATATCATCAATACAGGTACAGACAGAAACAGAGTAACAAAATTTGGATGTCAATGTTCTATACATAAGGTTTAAAACCAATGATGGGCATAACAAAGTACTATCACCTGTAAGAACTTTAAAGCTCTTTTACGATGAACATTTGCTTCAAAATGTTGGGAACAATATGGCTCCGAGACACAGTGATAGGAGAAGAGTAAAAGCTTCTAGCATCTATGCAGTGGCGCAGGACGTAAATCAATTGGCTGATAGCTCACTCGGTCTTTGTGAGGCAAAGGTTCCTCCTGAAAAGTTATCAATCGGAAGACCGATTAATGTCAGATTATGCTTCTAGACTTAAAATGGGATCTAGTGAAGATGGGATACCTCGTCTGCGTTTATCTGGAATGGTTTCACAAAATCCTCAAACATTGAAGGAGAAAGACTCTTCATTCTCTCTTCAACTTCCTACAAGATGAAAAGGAAAACTTCTTAGTCTGAGAGCATCACACAGAAGATCAATATTAATTTCCGTCATTGTAGTTTAATAAAGTGTACCAATCCAGTAATCCTTGATCGTTCCAGTAACTCTCTTGTGATCAAATCCAGAATGTGTCTGTTTGCCTTCAGAGCATTCATCGCNTTCTTATATACAAATACACATGTTTAAGCTTTTTATTTACATGGACAGTCTAACTAAGATTAGTATGTTGAGTCAAATAAAGGTTACCCTTGTCAACTCGCGGGTGAATAGCTCGGATACTTCAACTGACATATCTGCTGGCATTNTCACCAATATTAAATCCTTTCTTATATACAAATACACATGTTTAAGCTTTTCATTTACATGGACAGTCTAACAAAGATTAGTATGTTGAGTCAAAGAAAGGTTACACTTGTTAACTCGCGGGTGTATAGCTCGGATACTTCAACTGACATATCTGCTGGCATTACATGAGGATGGTCCCACTGAAATTTATCACGAAGCAGAATATGAAGCAATGAACTACTGAGAATGTGAGAAACCAACACAAATGGGAAAGTATCAGTCTATGGTAAATGGTTATACCCGGTATCTGATCAGCTCGCCGTCTGGAAAATCACCAAATTGAGGATTTTTTGACCTTTTTGGTATGATCTCTATCGGTTTCTGAAATATTAAAGCATTAATATCGTTCTTTAATTTTATTAAAATACTTAAATCGTGTGTGTATTAACCCACCAAAGTGAAGCATTTATAACATTTTTTGGATAATTTATTAAGGTGTCAAAATCATTAAGTATTTATATAATTTGGTAGTTTTGAAAAAATACTCAACCTTCGTGTGTATTAACCCACCGATTTTAAGGATTTTTGAAATGATATAGGCATGATCTTTTAACGGAGTCCAAAATATTAAGACATTAGAATCATTTAGTAATTTTAGAAAATACTCAATTTTTTTTGTGTATTAGCCCACCAAAGTGAGAAATTTTCGACTTTTTGTATGATCAATCGGTTTCCAAAATATTAAAAAATTAATATCATTTGGTAATTTTCTTAAAATACTCAAATATTGTGTGTATTAACCCACCGAAGTGAAGTATTTTTAACATTTTATTATTGATCTATAAAGGTGTCAAAATCATTACGGCGTTTATATAATATGATAGTTTTGAAAAAAACTCAACTTTCGTGTGTATTAACCCACCGATTTTAAGGACTTTTAAATGATTTAGACATGATCTTTAACCGAGTCCAATATATTAAGACATTGAATTCATGTAATATTTTTAGAAAAAAAAATCAATTGTCGTGTGTATTAACTCACCAAATTGAGGATTTTTCGACCTTTTTGGTATGATCTCTATCGGTTTCCGAAATATTAAAGCATTAATATCGTTCGGTAATTTTATTAAAATACTCAAATCTTGTGTGTATTAACCCACCGAAGTGAAGCATTTATAACATTTTTTGGATAATCTATTAAGGTGTCAAAATCATTAAGTATTTATATAATTTGGTAGTTTTGAAAAAATACTCAACCTTCGTGTGTATTAACCCACCGATTTTAAGGATTTTTGAAATGATATAGGCATGATCTTTTAACGGAGTCCAAAATATTAAGACATTAGAATCATTTAGTAATTTTAGAAAATACTCAATTTTTTTGTATATTAGCCCACCAAAGTGAGAATTTTTCGACTTTTTGTATGATCTCTATCGGTTTCCAAAATATTAAAACATTAATATCATTTGGTAATTTTATTAAAATACTCAAATCTTGTGTGTATTAACCCACCGAAGTGAAGCATTTTTAACATTTTTTGAATAATCTATTAAGGTGTCAAAATCATTAAGTATTTATATAATTTGGTAGTTTTGAAAAAATACTCAACCTTCGTGTGTATTAACCCACCGATTTTAAGGATTTTTGAAATGATATAGGCATGATCTTTTAACGGAGTCCAAAATATTAAGACATTAGAATCATTTAGTAATTTTAGAAAATACTCAATTTTTTTGTATATTAGCCCACCAAAGTGAGAATTTTTCGACTTTTTGTATGATCTCTATCGGTTTCCAAAATATTAAAACATTAATATCATTTGGTAATTTTATTAAAATACTCAAATCTTGTGTGTATTAACCCACCGAAATGAAGCATTTATAACATTTTTTGGATAATCTATTAAGGTGTCAAAATCATTAAGTATTTATATAATTTGGTAGTTTTGAAAAAAATACTCAACCTTCGTGTGTATTAACCCACCGATCTTAAGGATTTTTGAAATGATATAGGCATGATGTTTTAACGGAGTCCAAAATATTAAGACATTAGAATCATTTAGTAATTTTAGAAAATACTCAATTTTTTGTATATTAGCCCACCAAAGAGATCATTTTTTTTACTTTTTGTATGATCTCTATCGGTTTCCAAAATATTAAAACATTAATATCATTTGGTAATTTTATTAAAATACTCAAATCTTGTGTGTATTAACCCACCGAAGTGAAGCATTTTTAACATATTATTATTGATCTATAAAGGTGTCGAAATCATTACGGCGTTTATATAATATGATAGTTTTGAAAAAATGTGCAATTCAATTTTTTACGTATTAAATTTCAATTGATCAACTTTCGTGTGTATTAACCCACCGATTTTAAGGACTTTTAAATGATTTAGACATGATCTTCAACCGAGTCCAATATATTAAGACATTAAATTCATGTAATAATTTTAGAAAAAGATCAATTTTCGTGTGTATTAACTCACCAAATTGAGGATTTTTCAACCTTTTTGGTATGATCTCTATCGGTTTCCGAAATATTCAAACATTATTATCATTTGGTGTGTATTAAAATACTCAAATTTTGTGTGTATTAACCCACCGAAGTGAAGCATTTTTAAACATTTTATTATTGATCTATAAAGGTGTCGAAATCATTACTGTGTTTATATAATATGATAGTTTTGAAAAAAACTCAACTTTTGTGTGTATTAACCCACCGATCTAAGGACTTTTAAATGATTTAGACATGATCTTCAACCGAGTCCAATATATTAAGACACTAAATTCATGTAATATTTTTTGAAAAAAATCAATTTTCGTGTGTATTAACTCACCATATTGAGGATTTTTTACCTTTTTGGTATGATCTCTATCGGTTTCTGAAATATTAAAGCATTAATATCGTTCGGTAATTTTATTAAAATACTCAAATCGTGTGTGTATTAACCCACCGAAGTGAAGCATTTATAACATTTTTTGGATAATCTATTAAGGTGTCAAAATCATTAAGTATTTATATAATTTGGTAGTTTTGAAAAAATACTCAACCTTCGTGTGTATTAACCCACCGATTTTAAGGATTTTTGAAATGATATAGGCATGATCTTTTACCGGAGTCCAAAATATTAAGACATTAGAATCATTTAGTAATTTTAGAATATACTCAATTTTTTTGTGTATTAGCCACCAAAGTGAGAAATTTTCGACTTTTTGTGTGATCTATCGGTTTCCAAAATATTAAAAAATTAATATCGTTTGGTAATTTTATTAAAATACTCAAATCTTGTGTGCACTAACCCACCGAAGTGAAGCATTTTTAAAATTTTATTATCGATTTATAAAGGTGTCGAAATCATTACGGCGTTTATATAATATGATAGTTTTGGGAAAAAACTCAACTTTCGTGTGTATTAACCCACCGATTTTAAGGACTTTTAAATGATTTAGACATGATCTTCAACAGAGTCCAATATATTAAGACATTAAATTCATGTAATAATTTTAGAAAAAATCAATTTTCGTGTGTATTAACTTACCGAATTGAGGATTTTTCGACCTGTTTGGTATGATCTCTATCGGTTTCCGAAATATTAATGCATTAATATTGTTCGGTAATTTTATTAAAATACTCAAATCTTGTGTGTATCAACCCACCGAAATAAAGCATTTATAACATTTTTTGAATAATCTATTAAGGTGTCAAAATCATTAAGTATTTATATAATTTGGTAGTTTTGAAAAAATACTCAACCTTCGTGTGTATTAACCCACCGATTTTAAGAATTTTTTAAATGATATATGCATGATCTTATAACGGAGTCTAAAATATTAAGACATTGGAATCATTTAGTAATTTGAGTCTACCTAATCACATCTTCCCAATTCACATTGAAATAGATTGACAAATTTTGGAACTGTAGATATGATAGATTAAACTTTTGATATTATTGATTTCTTTAGTGACATATCTAGATTGGTCTATATTTTTATTTTTTTTATCAACATGTTAATTAAAATTGATTTGGATTAATATTTTACATTTTCATTATATCCTAAATGGGCTAGGCCCTTGATTTGGTATGACCCAATTGTCGCAAACTTAACATTTTCGTAAATTACCATAACTTGCTAATACGGGCCCACTCTAAGGGTGTTCTCCACGCCGCGAATCTTTTTATATAACACACAGTCTCTCTTCTTCGTCTTCTCGAAACATCCACCACCAATCCCTTCTCTTTGATATCATCATCATCATCATCGTTCACGTGAGTATATTCTCTTTAAGCTTCCTCCAATTTTTTTGTTCCGATTTGGATTTTGTGTTTTTGATTTCTGTAGATCTGATTTTGCAGTTGTTTTGTAATCAACTATGGCGACTAAGAGAAGCGTTGGAACATTGAAAGAAGCGGATCTAAAGGGAAAGAGCGTGTTCGTGAGAGTTGATCTCAACGTTCCTTTGGATGATAACTCTAAGATCACCGATGATACTAGGATTCGTGCTGCTGTTCCTACTATCAAGTATTTGATGGAGAATGGATCTAGAGTTGTTCTCTGTAGTCACTTGGTATGTGAGATCTGA
>OVAP01001361.1:0-24546 GCA_900406295.1 Aurinia saxatilis | reverse complement strand
GTCAACTGTATTCTTGCAGTTAGCTCTTAGGGTAAATTTGAGCACATCAACAAGATGGTACGATGGAGGATGGAAATCAAAGTAAACTGTATTTTCTGTGATGAGGGGCTAGAGACTCTACAACATCTGTTCTTTGAATGTCCATATGCAGAGATAATCTGGAAGTCATTGGCACATGGAGTACTCAGAGAGAAGTATACTTCGGACTGGGAAACATTGGTTCAGAGAATGACGATTATCCAGGGTAAAAAAGTAGAGAAGTTCATCATCAAATATCTGTTTCAAGCGTCTTTGTATGCCATTTGGAGGGAAAGGAACATGAGGAGACATGGAGAAGCTAGCATTGCAGCGCAAGTCATAATCCGCTGGATTGATAACAATGTTAGAAACAGGATAACTTTGATACAAAAGACAGATTAAAAAATGGAGGATGGGTTACAATATTGGTTCGCTTGTGATGATGATTTAGTTTTCGCCCAAAATAGGTCCTGAAAGTGCACAGGTCTCGCAGTAGTACTAAGGGGTCGAATCCACAGGGAGCAGAGTGTACGATGTAGCACATCCAAGTTCACTCGAGCAAAGCAACAATATGAAGTGGTTTTGGTTTTTGGTCGATCGACAGTGTGAACTGGTCGATCGATGATAGCGTCTTTTGGTCGATTGCAGATAATGCAGTTGATCGATCAATGCCTGAAAATGCTAAAACAAAATAAAACGTGAGATTAATCAAGAAATAAAGGCGTTAGGAAGTCAGACAATGCATCAGAGGATCACAGTTTGAATTATTCAGGGTAGTAGCTAGTGTAAATATCCTAGTTTAAGCTATATAGTTGAAATCACTGTTAGCTGACTATCCTTATGGCCAGGCTTAGTCAGTCTAGTTCAATTGGTATCCGAGTTAACTCTAACATATATATTTTCAGAAAGAGAACCTATGGGGTGGTTAACTAATTAATCTAGGCATTAAGTTCAAGAAATCAAATTTTACTAAACTATAAATAGTAAAGCTTTCACTATCAAGTTCATGATCTCTTACTCTAAGAAGTGTATTAGTAGCAGGTTTATCCTATGATTATATTAAGATATGATATGATAGTAAGCTTATACACTAACCATTACACAACCCTATTGCCTATTCACCAAACTATGATTCCTCTTAGCAAAATTATATTCCTAACTAAGAGACTACTCGATCATGCTAAAAGCAAACATAATGACAATGAAAAATGCTATTATATAAGAGGGTTCAGAATAGCTTCTATGGAGTGCAGAGATTACAGACTTCGTCCTTGAAGCAATGATTAAAGTAGCATAAAAATTAAGAAACAATGAAATGAAACGATAAACTATTTTGCCTGGATGCCTGGAAGCTTTGTAAGTGCTGATGTTTCTCTCTGGCTTCAGTCGTCTATATTTTTAGGGGAGAGGGTCGAGGTGTTGGCCGAGATAAATCAGGAAGAGATTTGGATTGGGATCCAAATATTTGCGTCTATCCGGCTCTAATCGATTGGTTGTCATTATAATATTTGATCGACTGATATTCAAAACGTGTCTTCTGAATATTCAAGATCTTCTGTGATTATCTCCAACATATCCTGATATCTCCCCGAATGCAACGGTCCTTATTTGGTCTCAAAACTTCCTTGGATTAATGGGCCTTGATTGACCGGTGGGCCTCTCCTCCGGTCGATTGGGCCTTCATTTCATACGGGCTTCTGCATACATCTTCAATGATTTGGGCTTAACTTCTTACTCCTGAGGGCTAACGACTTGATTCCAAGACAGCTACCTCACGTGGTTTTATTGTCCTAACTCCTCACTTCAATACAAAACAAACATCTCCTTTATCTGGGTCTGGACTTCTGATGTTGATTTGTTGGACTTGATAGAAAATGCCCATTTGTGACCTAAAATGTATTATTTTCACAAAAACACTTTGCAAACAGAGAAATGTGAAATCCAGTGGTTTATGTTTAAAATCAAATAGTTTCTTCATAAAAATCATCAAAACTTCATATCGAAAAGCGATAAAATATCAGCCCTATCAGCTTGTAACAACACCTAATGATGTTTTTAATCTGTTTTTTTCTTTTGTTGCTATTGGGTAAGAATGTTTTGTAAAGCTCTGGGAGCAAGCAATATACACTATTAGTGTAACTAAAACATGTTACTTTTGAATAAAATTTAACAATTTATTAAAAAAAAACCTAATAAATTCTTAATTATGTCTCTATTACATGCAAACAAGCCCAAATGGTACTAATGTCGAAAATAGTAATGATGATGTTGTTCCTGCTTCTTCTCTTGTTTTAAATGTTGTGAATCAGGAATCTATATTAGATAGCTTATGTAATATATTAACAGATAATGTATCTTCACTCTCATCATCATCATTACTGTTTCCTTCATCTGTACTATCCTCATCTTTGCCTCCAGCGTAACTTCCATCTTGAGTATTGTTTGGGCATGAATAAAAATAACATGGGTAATGACTTCATCCTCCTCATCATCTTGTTGAATCTCAGAGTTTTGTTTAGGAGCCTGCAACAAAATGATATAACACTATTTTAAAATCCTTTTATACTCAACAATTCATACACATAAAATTTTGTTTATATTACCTCTTCTTCACGATACTCATTCTGATTTAAATCTACATCTTCTTGGTCATTCTGTTTTTCTTGATTTACTCCAGATGCTCTTTTTCTCTTCTATGGATATCTAGAATTTCCTCAGTCTTCTTGAGTCGGCTATCGAAGTCCTCAAGCATGTCTATGATTCTGTCCAGCTTTTTGTTATCTGTCAGCTCACTTCTTGCTGAATTCCTCATGTGCATGTAGTTTACTTCTTCACAAGCATCACAAATATCAACGCCCTTTTTGACCCAATCAATCTTCTTCAGCCTATACCCTCTATCAATTTGATTCATAATCTCATGGAATTCTGCATCATCTTCATGAGGTTTCAGCACCAAGTGGTTAAAAGAATCTGGATTCCCAATTGCCCTTAACACCCCATCCTGTAAAAAACTTGTAAGTCAATTCTATGGAATTTCTACGGAATTTATAAAGAAAAATATAAAAACTCTAACGACTTTATAAAGAAATTGTAAGGATATTATAAAGAAAAATATATACACTCACCCTCTCTGTTTCATACAGTTTAATTTGATGAATCAGCACTGGCTGAGTGGATGACCATTGCAAACATAATGGGAATCCATATGAAGGATTGAAAATTCTTGTTCCAAACCTTTTACCTAGTTAATTTGAGACCGCACAATGAAACTTTCAAGAAATTTAAAACCAAACACACAACAATTTTTTTGAAAATGAGACAGAGTAGGAGTTTACCTAGAATTGATACAGCACTTAGAGCCCATAAGGTGATAGCCCAAACAAAACCTTTCACATCATAATTAGTTCTTTTCCAAGTATTGCAGCTCATCTTCTTTATGACCTGAGACAAAATCTCATAACTCAGCTCTCCCTGGTTGACTCGAATATTCTTCAAAATTGAAGCAGTTGACAATCTTGATGGATGAATGAGATGCTTAGGAGGAGAAGCAGTAAGTATTTCTTATGTTAGGATTACGACGCCACGACATAGCATCTCATGGTCATTTTCCTTGCAGTTCTTCATGGTTTTCAAATAGTCGTAGAGCGCAGCGACAATGTACTTTTCTCCTTTTGTCCAATCGTACGGATGTCTAACCACACTCTTTCCCTTCATTTTTTTTGTTCTGTTTGCTTTTTTTTTTCAAAAGGAAGACCTATGTGACATGGAGCAGATAATTGACGAATTTATTATAAGCATGTTATAAACACCTTACAACATAACCATTTATGAGTAGAAGGAATACATGTTATCAGGAAGAACTCTCTGGCTAAAAATCTCATCGGTTGAGATCCAAACCTAAACCATAACTCCTCACCTTTTGGCAGTATATTTCTTTGCATTAGAAAATGAAATAGCTTTGCTTATAAAGTAGCCCTGATTTTCTACTCAATTCAATGACAGGCTTGAGGAATGAATCTTCAAGTTTACTAAACAAATTTGAACCTAGTTGTTCTGCAACAAGGTTTACATAGCTAAAAATCGAGTGATGCTGAACTATTTTAGCTTCATCTGGTTCAAACCCCAGATCAAAAAGGAGCAATGGTATTTGATAAAGGATCCGTCCTGGGAGTCGCCCATCTGTTAAAAAATAACAGATTTTGTGAGCTTTTTCTAGGGGTTTTATAAGAATGTTACAAGATTTTTATAAGGATGTTATAAACTTAGATAAACATCGCAAATCAAAATCAGGAACTCAGATTCGGAAAATCCATAATTGGAAACCAAAAACCGTAAAAAAACCGTCGGAAATCACAGATCGGCATACATTCAAAACACATGGTGAACAAATTTCGACCACAAATTGGAAACTCAGATAAACATCGGAAATCAAAATCAGGTTCTTAGAACGGGAAAAATCATAAACACAATCTGTCGATATCACGATCGGCAATTACAGAAACCTAGAGATCGCGATAAAACAGTGAAAGTTACCGAGAGAGAGATTGGCCGGAGGGAGGGATTCGCCGGGTTTTGATTCGAAGGTAAAAATATGAGATGAATCTGAGAGAACGACGGAGATGAACCTGAGAAGAGCGCAGTGTAGACTTTTTAAAAACATTTGTGGGCATATGTGATTAAAAGGGAGGGTGGTGGGTATATGTGATTAAGGGTATAAAAAATGGGTATATGTGGTTAAGCCCTTAATTTTTATTTATATACTTCTTGTTGAGACATTTTTTTAATATTGCCTCCGGCCTACGAATCCCTAGGCATTGCTTTGCAAACTCTCATACATATATTCGGAAATGTGTCAATAGATACACCACAAAAGTAAACGGGGTTATAAATACATGAAGTAACGTATAATGCTTCTGCATACACAAACTTTCTAATATTCAAATTCTTATACACGAACTATAAAAATAGTGCTAGATCCTACATTGACCGAATTTTTGTGGTCAAGACCGACAATCTTTACTGAGGTGGATCTGACATGTCAAATAAAACGATTATTTTAATCTGATAATACAAAAAAAGTCACGTATTAAACAAACTCATTTTGACCAATTCAAAAAAAAAAAAAATTCCTATCAAAACAACATCATTTTGATGAGTTTTGAAAGACAAAACAAAAATATAGTTTGGCTTATTACGTTTCAAAAGAAAATATTTTTTTTCTTAATTTGCTTATCGATGGTGAAAAGAAAACAAAGAATGAATTCTAAAAATCTGTGAGGAAGAAGAAGAGATTTCCGCCAAGCTTGTTTTGTTTACCGAAGGAAAAAGATGAGAAAAAATATTTAAAATTTTACATGATTTAAAGTTTTCATCATCTAATTTAGGATCTGAACAATGTTTTTAATGTTTACATCTATGAGAAATTCAACTATGAGATAAACTTTAGTGAAATCCCAAAGCTTGATAAAGATGGTGATAAAAATGATGAATCCTCTTCTCAAATCAACAAAATCTAGATATTATTTTTATTTTCCCTTACAAATGGTAAAAGGGTAAAACTATGTAGTTTTGTTTAATTTCTCAAACACATCGAAACGACGTCATTTTGATTAGGGAAAAACCAAAAACCACGTATTTTCATACATGTATTTTTCTTTCTGATAACAGGTTAAAGTAATCATTTTATTTGACATGTCAGGTCCACCCCATCAATTGTTACGGAGTTGATTGACCAAAAAAATCCAGTCAATACAAAATCTAACACAATTTTGTTATCTGTGTATGAGAATTTGAATATTAGAGCTTATGTGTATGCAAAACACGTTCATAATCACATCTCTTTTTGTTGCTATATGTCTTTTAACACTTTTTCTCATATATGTTATACGAAAAAAGAAAAAGATTGACATAATAATTTTTTTTTTATGCAGAACTCTAATTACTAAACTAATAACATTTAATCAAGCTCTTCTAGCGAAACAAGCTTGGCACATTTTGAATGATCCGTCATCATTGATAGCTCGGTGTATGAAGGAAGGTATTTTTGTAATCAAGATTTCTTGACTTGTGGAACTGGTTACCGACAGCCCTATGCATGGAGAAGTATTTTACATTGCCGGGAACTCTTGTCGAAAGGCCTTATCAAGCATACTGGCAATGGGGCCAACACTCGTAATATGGATGGAGAAATGGTTAATGGATAGCGTTCCTCGTTGACCATATAATAAGAAATCTGTCATGAACCTCAATTTAAAGATTAGTACGCTTATCAATGATGATCGCATCTGGAACCAAGACAAACTTGAAGAGTTGTTCCTACCTCCCGATATAGCTTTCTTAAGAAGCTTAACACCAAAATTACTGGAAGATCGATACATATGGGCCTTCACACACTCTGGTGTATACACGGTAAAGAGTGGTGCATGGTTAGCTGCAAAATAACAAACTCTGATGGCCATTGATGATGATTTTACAGAAGTTCAAACTGTACTTAAAAGACGAATATGGAGCCTCAAAACCAAGCCAAAGATCCGTTTATTCCTTTGGCGTTATTTATCTCAAGCTCTTGCGTTACATGCCGTATCTGCTTGACTGATGTGGAAACGATAAATCATGTTTTTGTTTGGTTGTCCAACGACTCGTAACTTTTAGAATATCACTCAGACCTTTCCTGCTACCTTCCATTTCTCTGCTACCTTAAAAGATAACTTGGGAGTTGTTTTCAATACTATGGAGAATACATCCATACCCGAAGAGAGAAGGCGTGCAATGCCTTGGTTCTTATGGAATATATGGAAGAATCGTAACCAAATTTCACATGCTCACACATCAAAATATTTGGGTGCTTTGGTCCAAGAAACCCTTGATCATACACTAATATGGTTCTCGGTTAATCATATGGCACATGAAGGGAGACAAAATCAGGGCAGTGGCGTCTGGGATATTTGTTGGTCCTCTCCACCTCAAAATACAGTTAAATGTAACCTTCATGCATATTGGAGGAAGACGCGATCAATGATAGGAGGAGCATGGATTGTACGCGATCACCAAGGTTCGGTCATGATGCATGCTCGTGATGCGTTCACAAGCGCACATAATTGAATTACAGCTAAGTTACGATGTATAGGCTGGGCACTTAAAAGTTTAAAAGACTTACATTATCAAGACATCATTCTTTCCGTGGATTGTCGGGCGAAAATTGAAGCTCTTAAAAAACCACTAGATTGCCCAAAATATAGTTACTTGATTTCTATCATCAGGACCTTGATGTTTTCTTTTGCTTTGGTTACTCTTGAAGTGGTACAGCTTGCAACTAATAGTGTGGCAGAGATATCGGTAGTAGTGTCATTAGAGAAGGTCGATTGTAGTTCTATTTGGCTATGGGAGATCCGGTTTGGCTACATGATAAAATTTAAAGGGATATTAGACGTAGTATTTAGACATTTTTATTTAGGATAGTGATATTACTTGGTTTGGTAATATCTTTGTTATATCCGAGCTTGTTCTGGTTTAATTGATACTTTGTATGATGCATTAGACGATTAAAAAAAAAAACTAATAACATTTCTTACTCTATTTCAGTACATAAATCAACTAGACTATACTCGAATGCTATAATATACTTGGTAAACTTTTCGATCAAATTGAGAGATAGCAGGGAAATTACCAGAAGCTTTCGGTGTTCTTGACATTGTGTGCGTATATATATAAATATTGAGTAGAATCTAGATTAAATGCTTCTACTTATACATGTGGTAAGCGTCTTCTCTTATCCTATTATCTTGTCTGAAAAATGTTCTGGATCATCGACCTTGGTGATTCTTCAGCTGCATCTTCTAATTGAAGCTGTTCATCATTTGTAAGTCTCCATCCCAAAGCACCCAAATTATCTTCAACATGTCTAACCGACTTTATACCCGGTATAGGCACTGTCCCTTTGCATATACACCAGTTTATAGCAACCTGCAAAAAAACAAAAACAAAACTCATTCTCTAAATTTTCACATTTCTTCTTCTCAAGATCTTATGGAAATAGAAATACCTGAGGCATAGTCTTTCCTCGTCTCGCTGCAATCTCTCTCAGTACTAAAAGCAGAGGCTCTAATCCCGGAAGAATTTGCCGAAACAGAAATGATCTGTTTCAAAAAATGTTTAAGAAAGGTAACAAACAAGAAACAACTGATTGTCAATCAATAAGCCTAGAAATACTTAACCGAGGACCAGTGGGCAGATTTGAAGAGGAATACTTCCCGGTTAGCATTCCTAGACCAAGAGGACTATAAGCGATAAGACGAATCCCCAGCTGGTCACATATACTTTTAATCTCTTGTTGCTCTTTTCCCATGCTTAGCAATGAGAACTGCACTTGAGCAGAGCATAAGGGAACTCCTCGGGTTTTGAGGTAATCATGAACCCTCACAAGCTGTTGAGGTCCATAGTTACTGACTCCAACCGCTCGAACTAAACCCTGACAAAGAGGAACCCTTATCATCAAACTTTCAAGTTCTTAGTGGTGGTTGAAGAGATTTCAAATTTCAGTAGATTTTGATTTTGGAAGCAACCTTTTCGTACATTGCCACTAGACCATCCCAAAGAACAAGCTCTTGTAGAGGGGCATAGTTTGCGGTTGACCAGTGAAGCTGTCCAACTCCGAGCTGGTCTATCTGAAGACGGTCTAAAGAAGCTCTGACACAAGAAAAGAAACATTATTTATCATCAATCCCCAACAAAACCAGAAGTAAACAAGAGAGACCTGCAAGCATTCACAAACTGTCCTGAAGTTAAGCGCCATGGATAAGCTGCAAACTTTGTAGCAATCACAACTTCACTTTGTTTCCCTAACATTGCAATCATAAAAGGTTAAAGAAATGATTTTGAGGTAAAAAATGGTTGGAAATTATAAAGAGAGAGACCTTGAGATGATTGTCTGATAAATTTGCCCAAAAGTCTCTCACTTTGGCCATTAAGCCTACCAGTGCCGTAAGAATCAGCAGTATCAAACAAATTGATTCCGTTTGTCAAAGCCAATTCGAAAGCTTGTTGAAGCTGATCGTCCATGGAAGTCTGATATCCCCAAAGAAGCTGATTGCCCCAAGCCCATGTCCCAAAACCCATCGGAGAAACACTCAAAGGTCCCATTTTGACCTTTTGCCATGGCCAGAACAGAGGGAGCTTGAGGGGCTTAAAGGTGGCTATGTTTATGTTGCTGCTAGACATTGGAGAGGCCATCGAAATGTTCTTCGGCTTTGTGGCCAAAAACACTTGAAGATAACGAAACAGAGTAACTGAACAACAACACGGAAATCTCTCTTTTTAATGTAATTTAAGTAATTTTGGCTGATTTGTCTTTTTCATACAAAGTTAGAAATAAATCTGACATGAATTTAATTTAAATGTAAACTAAAAAATATTAAATATGATTTGTCTTTTAAATTAGGGTTCATAGATACTTTGATGATTTTGTAGAAATTTTTTAATTCCTCTATCATTTGATTTGGATTCCACCAAATTTTCTTCTCCCAAAAAATTTGAGAAAAAGAGTTCTTCGTTTTACCGAAGGTTTTCGGTTGAAAGAGTTCTTCCATTCGAAACCGTCCAATTTGGATATTGTTTTTACCTTCGGATTTCTCCATGTTTGATAAAGATGAGCTTCGAACGAAATCTGAAAAAAACCCAAAGAGATGGACAGTTTTCAGCCTCGATATTATGTGTTGATATCTGAAAAGTAAGCTTCGATTTGATCTCAACATTTTGATTTAGTTCTCGATTCTGCATCAATTTTTTCTTTTACGCAGATTGCTTCCAGAAGTATTGTACTTATCTAATGTAAAAGAAGGTGTGAAGTGTGGTAGACTTGAGTTAGCTAAATATGATTGGTTGTATTTAAATAGTGTTGGTGGTGAGGAAGAAAGAGAGAGAACTGGAGAGGAGATTGAGTGGGAGAAAAATAAGATTGAAGCATAGAACTAAATGATAGATATAGACAATTTTAGAAGGAATGGAGAATGGTCTGTTTATTTTGTGAAACAACACAATCACGGAACCTCTGTGAGTGAAGAACAAGATGATATGAGCTTTGTTTGGTGTTGGTGAAATTCTATTTTTGAAGGAAGAGAGGCCATGGTCTATTTTTTTATTTTTATATACTATTAGTACTTTTCCTTTTGATATAAAGGATGTGGATTTCATTTGTAGGGGGAGGTAACAAGTTTGAGAGCTGTCAAGCATAATTGTTACATATTGGTTTCACTTCTTTTGGCTTATGACATAAACATCTAGCTGATCTTAATTTCTGAGCTTATACACATTTACCATTGAACTCTACAACAATTTCGATATATTGTATTAGAGAATAATGTTGTTACAGTGAATAACCTGTAAATCGATAGTTTTGAAAAATGTTTTTGTTTTCCTGTGTTTTTGATATAAAGTTGTTCTTCAATAGCTTTACAAGGATTCACTTTACTAATAAAATAAAGCTGGTACTGCGTTGGTGAGCTCGTTATTTGTTCTCTTTTTCAACAACTTTTAGTTATGATTTTGGTGTAGGAATAGGCAATCCATTTGGCCGATGATTCCAGAATTCAGATTCGAACCATGTTTCCAATCGCTTTAATTTTTTTGGGTTTTCAATCAAGCTAATTGAGAAGGAGACCTCGCCACAGTCGATTCTTGCGGATTACTCTCTTAACGACGAGGAGAAGAAGAAAGAGTCTGAGTCATTCTCTTCTCTCAGCTCTAGATTAATTCTCAAGTCTCGCTTCTCTCACTTTAAGCAGGGTTTTTAACATGAAGAGTTATCTGGGTTTCTTAGCTTTAGCTGAATGATGAGTATAGTATGTGGTCTGGCTAGATTAGTGTGAGGCTGACTCAGATCTTAGAACCCCTTCATTATAAAAACTTACTTTAACGTTGAACATCATTCACATTCAAATAGGCAGTATAAATGTAAATCGTGTTGGTTTGAGTATGAGTCAGGATTGTTATTCGCAGTTTCAAGTTTTCTTTATTTGGGTTTTGTGGGTTTTTCATTGTTATGCATTTTTATGCTTGTGAATGTAATGATGACAGGCTAAAATTCACAAGTTATTTTTGGAGTCCAAATTTAGAAGAAGTAAGAAAGATGAAATCAAGTCACATATAATTTAGAAAGAGAGGTTTTTTTTAGGTCAACAAACATGTTTCATTCAACATTCAAATAGTAGGAACATAGTTTTCAAAAGAAAGGAGAGTAGACTTTGCCACAAAGTCTGCAACAGAATTTAACATACGTGAAATAAACTTAAAAGAGATAGTGCTAAAGCAAGATTGCAGATGATGGATGTCTTCAAAGATGCTAAAGATATCCAGATGGTCAGAGGTGCCATTGAGAAGATTTGCGAGCACTTGAGAATCTGATTAGTTATGTTCTTTAATATGTGTTAAATCTGATTTGGGTTTGTGAACTTTCTTATCATCAGTGTATACTTCTTTCGTCATGTGATTTTTTCATCATTCTGATGTTTGCCTAATTCTTTCCTCCTTGTTTTGTGTTATGGCTTCCGGAAAAGCAACGTCAATCAAAATTCCTCTTATACTAATTTTGTTATTTGAATTCATAGACTTGATCAGCTTATAATTCTGTCTCAATAGGTCTTCAATACTGAGGTCTCCCGTGGTACTTGATCAGCTTCTAACTAAGTATAATGCTTTGCCAAATGCTTGGTCGACCCTTTTCGTCCAGATTTTTGTTTTCCATCGACAAACATCAATTGTACCCATATATTTTTAGAGTCAGACAAATACACTGCAGAGTCAGATAAATATAATTAATAATACTCTGAAACTTATTTCAGAGAGATGTAAGGAAAAACACAAAAGCAGGCATAAGAGTACAAAAAGAAAATTACAGAGACAAGTAAAAAGCTAATGTTACTATGAACATTGACGTTGTTGGGATTTGACAAACTGTTCTTTGAGAATTTGGGTGATTGGGATTTGAGTGGTGGCAAGAGACCCAAATATGTGTCAAGATAAATATGGGTTTCTTTAAAAAAATTACTTTTTTTTTCTGGTCGACCTTTAAAAATTTTACTTTCATAAATTTATTTCTTCAAGTACTTAAGATGATGATCAATATATTCATTTAGAGAAAAAAAAATTACTTAAGATGATAAAATAATTATGACTGTTTATGAATATATTTATGAGTCAGATATATTGTTATATATATGTAGGATGTACATTGTCCATATCTTTTTTTTAACACTGTACCAAAGGCTATTATTAAAGATATCGTAGACAAACCAAGGAGAAGTACAAAGCAAGGGCCTTGCAGTAGCAACTAACCCGATACAAGGATAAAAACTAAAACAGGAAGCAAGCAAGTCAACGGACATTGTCCATATCTATGAGATGAATATATTTATTTGTTAGATATATTCTCATATATGTACATTGTCCATATATATATATATATATATATATATATATTTTTTTTTTTGTCGGCTTACATTGTTGGTAGGATTTAATGCAAAACAATCATTCAACTCAACTAAATCATGCAATATAAAAATTAGTTTTACTCTCGATTCAAAACTTGCAACATATTGGTGTTCTAATAGGCGTGTAATCAATAAGCTAAGAAAACATTCAATAGTTAACTATCTTAAATTTTTTTATAGACTATATTCGAATCTTAAAAAAATAAAAATTCTTCTATGTGCCCAAAAATATAGAATTATCTATTGTGCCTATGAAAAATCAAAACTGAAATTAGGGTTTAGGTTTTTATTTTCATTATTTTTTGTGCCATTTTTCTCTACTTCGTAACATTTTCGGAGGGTATACTTGCAAAACAAATAGAGTTGAAGGGTTATATTGCATGGTTTAGTTGAGTTGAAGGGTTGGTTTTCATTTTTCCAACGTCGAGAGCAAACTTGTAAAATGGTTAATCTCAATACNAGTTGAGTTGAAGGGTTGGTTTTCATTTTTCCAACGTCGAGAGTAAACTTGCAAAATGGTTAATCTCAATACAAAATGTACACATGACTTTGAACGGACATAATCTATTTTTATTATTTATATATATAATTTTGATTCTGAAATATATATATCAAAAGTTTGAGAACATTCTTACGTCATTTATATTGTGATATAGGCAAAAGCATAATGTGATCTGGATGATCGGCATAGGGCACAAGGGGGCGAAGTTAAAAGTATGTGTTTTTTTGTTACTTTGGTTACGTTGATCTTTAATTTGCATTATCGTGTAAAGAAGAAACTACAATATATATGACTCTTATGTTACTTACAAACACATGATACAAATTATGAGAACCAAATTTTAATGTAGTATATAATTAGAATTTTGTTTGATTTTACTATATAATCAATAATCAAAATCTTAACACTCCGCATAGAGTGCATACCAATTACCTAAAATCTAAAGTTAATTCCAGGACATAACTTAAGGTTTTGATTATAGACAAAGACGGAAATCAACAATATAAAACCATGAATGTGATCTACAACATAAGTTTGCAACAATTTGTTTTAGTTTTCCATTTTAGTTTATCTCATTTTTTTATTGTTTTCGTTTTTCAAACAATCTTTTTACATCTTGCAATACCATTATCTTGCAATACAATTTTATGAGTACTTTACACATTTTGCATTTACCCTTTTGTTCTTTATTTTCTGATATCAGAAAAAACACAAATTAAAGTTTTAAATTTTATATTCGAATACGTTTGAGCCCGCACAAGGTGCAAGCAACTAACCTAGTTGATTTTATTTCAAATGCGAAGAATTATAAACTATAATTTTATGATATTTCACATACAACATACCTTTTTTTTTTGTGGAACCCATTTTCACATATATACTCAGTTTAGTACATATATACTCAGTTTTTTTTGTGGAACCCGTTCTGCACAACATGTCTTCTGTTCAGTCCCAGACTTCCGAATTTTATGTTGCCAGACTTTAGGATTCATAGTTTCCAGACTTCAGAATTGCCAGATTTCTTAATCAATAATTCTCAAGGTATGTGTTTGCTTTTATTTCAATAAATGGCGTGTTTCTTTCTGTTTTGTAGGAATGTTATCGTTAGAATTTAAGTGTGTTTATTTTTTAACTTTTGCTTTAAATCCTTTTCGAGACTGTTGTTTTTGCACTTTTGGTCCTTTTATTATGTATTATTTCAACCCTAGAAGGTACCCTGCTGATGGACTATTTAATAAAGTCCCTTCTCAGCATGTAATGTTTAACAACGATTAATGAAATAAAACGCTAGTTTTCTTACTTTTGAGAAAGAAGAACCCACTTCAATATTCCTGTGTGCGAAGCCTTTAAGCTTGAGTGTTATTAGACGTATCACAGATCTTCCATCATCTGTGTGGCGTCTATTAGTCCACCCAACTATCCATCACATCCAATTGATTCTTCAAAGAGAGCCCATCAACCAGTTGAAGAATCTCCATCACATCCGCTGCCTTTCATCCTCCATTCACTTGAATCTGTAGAGAGTGCCAGTCAGCCAGCTATAGATTCACCATCATCCATCTCAATTGTTGATCCATCCCTTTCGTTCCTACATCATCTAGTATCAGAGCTTAAACGCTCCTAAATCAGGTTTATCTATCCCTTTACTTAGTTATTGTTTCGTATAACTAAAGAAAAAACCTATAAGAATTTGTAGCTTTCATTTTCTGTAGTAGATCTGTTGTTGATAGTTGTCATTTCGACTTCTCCGCAGTAGATCTGTTCGATTTGCACTAGGTTTTCGTGTTTGTCTTTTCGACTTACATCTGCATTTGATCTGTTTTGTGTAAGTGTGAGACATGAAAAACATGGGAGATGTAAACATGGTTGAGATGCTCGCTGCTATTCAGGCTTAACTTCAAATCCTTGAAGATCGCATGAGAAACATAGAATGACCACAACGTGTGTAGAAATGCTCACATGAATGTGAATACTCTGCGAGAGGAGAATGAAGAAGAACACATGTCTAAACTAGAGAATGATTTCCCACCTGATCGTGATCCTAATCATAGACCACAGAGACAATATGATAGGGGTGATATTTTACCGCTTTTTACCATATGTTTTATGTTCTTTTTACAACAAAACCAAAGGATTTCGAGATAGCAGTGAATTTGTTTTTACCTTTTTATGTTTTCAAAGTGTTTTTGTGGAAATAAGGCTTTTTAGGTCATAAATGGGCATTATTCTCCAAGTTCAACAATTCAGCATCCGATGAATCTGTTGCGCATTTTGGACTGAAGTGAGAATGCACGACAATTAATCCACATGAGTTAGATGTCACATGGGCTTGGAATCAAGTCATTCGTCCCAATGACCAAGAAGTTATTCCCTTTATACTAAAGACTGGAAGAGGATCAGTTCCACACGCCAGAAGTTTGGCTTAGACGAAGACCTTCCCCAACATAGATTGCTCAGAGATTTTGACACAAGTTATAAGATGAAGTCAGCTATCCAATGCAAGTGGAATGAAGAAATTCCAATGGTTAGATATTGAGTTATGCTGATTGTACTGAAGACAGATTGTGCAGTCTCGATGTGAAGCAGTCGAAGAATGCAAAGGAAGAACGATCGATCGATTGCCAAATGGATTCGATCGATAAAGGACCAAAAAAATTTCGGAAGCCCATGAAGAGGCCATGAGCCTAATAGATCAAATGCCGTTGGAATCAATCGATCCAGACCGGATTTACTCGAGAAGCTTCTAAAAGCGTCAGAGAATATTCAGTTGGATATATTCAATCGAATATGCATTTATTCGATCGAACGGAAGAGATAAAATTAAATATTTTGATTATCTTTAGCTGATTCTCTCCTATCACTTCACTGAAACCCTTAGATGACCCACAACCTCTATATAAAGAGATTTCGTCTCAGAAGAAGTGTGTGCCTCTCTTTTCACCAAAGCTCTTGGAGAGAGCCCTTTGCTTTCATAATTCTCTCAAATATTTTATTGCTTTTGTTTCTATAGTCTCTAGGGGAGATAATCTTTTCATGGTTTGCTTCTGTATGAGAGAGTAATTCGATAGCTAGGAATATGAGTTTTCAATAGGTTTTAATGGCTTGACATATAGCATATGATTTATGCTTACCACATGATTGCTTATGTTGACACCTTAGTGATCTGTTATATATGGATCTTTTCATATTGACAACTTGATTAGGTTGATGAGAACTAGTATTAAATGATAAGTAAATCAACTTCTTCGGCTTGTTTTTCTGGTTCACCTTTGTGACAATTGTGTGGATTAGGATGTTAGACATGTTTAATCACTACTATGAAAATATAAAGATTAATTTACGACTGGCTTGAATACTTAACATAATTTATCTGCCTGGAATCCTGAGTAGTTTAATCCATAAAGCCTAGAGAATTCTCTGAAACCCAACACTTGCTTATTTATCTTTTTATTTTATATTTTATTTTGTTTCACTTCATTCGATCGATCGACAGACCCATTCGATCGATTGACAAAAAAAAAACCATATTTGTTGCTTAGCTCAAGTCAAATCGAGTGTGTTACTGTGTACATTTTGCTCCCTGTGGATTCGATCCCTAAGTACTACTGCGAGAGCCTGTACGCTTGCAGGAATGTTTTGGACGAAAACTAAATCCCCATCAATTTTTCTGGCGCCATTGCCGTGGAGCAACAACTGTACCACTAACATTAAGACGAGATTTCAGTCTAAGTTTTATTTCATTTATTTTCAGTTTATTTAATTTCTGTCTATCTTGCTTTTAAAGAAAATCATATATTTTTTTTTTAAATGGTTGATTTCCGTGTGGACTTTAAGAAGTGTTTATCTAGTCCAGAAATCCACAAGAAGAAGTTATGTTGAGACAAATCTTGGAGTTTCAAGAGAAGGTTAAAGATAATTTTTTTATGATACTGAGAAGTTACATGCTGATTTCTCTAACAAGATGGAGAGTCTCAATGCTGATCTTCATAAGTCTCAGTGCCAAATCAAACAACTTGAGGAAGAAAAGAGATGTCGCAACATTCACATCGAGGCAAAGGCAGATGTGGTTTATTTTCTAATGAAGTTGTTTCTTTGGAATCAAATGATGCAGAGGCAGAGTCCATGACTGAATCTGAAGAACATTTGGCATCCATAAACGTGTGGGAAGTTCAACACATGGAGAGATTTTCTCGTGATCCCCGCGTCGAACTTTTTCTTCTTGAAAAAGCAGAATCAATCGATCGACCCAATAATGAGATATATCGATTCTCTGAGTAAAAAAGAAGTGACACGTTTAGAGATTATATTATCTCAACTCATGTGACCGAAGTTCCTCCAAAAGACAAGGATTGGATTCTATCATAGCGGGTACAGCAGGTCTTAGAAGATCAGAAGTATCTCCGTAAGGAGAATAAACATCTCCATGAGTAGAATGTGGAGCTAAAAGCAATGATCTAGGATCTCTCGAGGAGAATCAACGAGCTCGAAATGCAAGCTGACACAACATTTTTTGCTGATGAATATGTTGAGGAGGAAGCTGCACATGTTTATGAGTTAGATGTTTTGTATTCACCTCAAGTACCTGAAGATGGAATGAAACGGTCGATTCAAAGGAAGTCACACAAGCAAGAAGATCCATGAAGCAACAAGCCAAATGTCCAAAACATCTTTGAGAAAGATGCTCCTAATGCTCCAATAGAAGACATTCAACCACCTATATCTAAGAGGAAGAAGGCAAAGCGCAAAAGACCTCAATCTAAGTTCAAAGCCATGATCCCTCTAGAGGCGAAGAAGTTAGAATCTGTCGATGAGAAGGTGGACGAAATAATTACATTTCTCAAAGGCGTCTTTCCAAGATATGATGAATACATATGCGAGATTGAGGTGCTAAGGAAGAAAGATACGAGCAGGCTGGACATTAAGCATAAACCTCCTGATTCATCAAAGAACAACACTCCATCTAGAGACTGAAAATCTCTAGCAAAGTCGAGCTAAACAACTATAAACAAAGGCACTGAGTGGGAGGCAACCCACTGGTACATTTTAGTTTTGCTTTTCTTTTAGTGCTTTTTAATGTTTTGTTCATGTCTCAGGAAAATAGGATTCAAAGATTCAACCAAGAGGATGCAGAATCGATCGATTTCCTCTGCAATATTTGATCGATTGTCTGCTGCTCATAGCTTCAAACAATTGTTCTAATGTAAAGACAGAGGCCATCAGATTGAATCAACTGGTGATTCAGAAATGTGATGCAGACTTCAACACTAATCAGAAGGACGGGCATAATTCAGTCTTTTCACTATGTGATTCGATCGAACACATGCCTGGTTTGATCGATGAAGACCCATAATGATGAACAAATCCAACAATCAACACGACAAGTGATGAGATACCGATGTCATCAGTCATGTATAATCTTCACCTATTTCCTGTAAAGTCCTTCCATTTCAAATAAGACAAAAAGAAGGTCATTCGATCCATTCAAAGACGACGAGGTAAAATCCATCTTCCATTTCTATTTCAATCTATTTCAATTACCATTTTGCTCTCACAGCTTGTTTACATCGGGACGATGTTATTCAAGTCTGGGGGGGGGTCTTCCTCGTTGTCTAACTCGTTTATTTCTTTTGGCTATCTTTTCAATGGTATTAAATCGGTTTTAAAATTCTTTTGCAAAAGTTTTCACCCTTATTTTTCAAATTTTCAGTATGGAATAAGGACCTTACTCACAGCTGGATTTTGCAGCCCAGTGACCATCTTTACAAGACTGCACCAAGGCATTTATTTCAGAAACTCCATACTCAAGCTTCCTCAGCACATCTCGGTTTGCATGTACTTTAATGAATCTGATTTTTGACTCTATTCTATTTTAACATAAACCGGACTATAAATCTTTCTTGCTGGAGGTATTAGACTAGGAAAACCAAATTCATTCAGGAGTTCTTATCCACTTTACCACTCTTGCTGATCGTGAATGGCCAACTTACTTTCAGTTGGTACCACACCCATAAACCTAACCTCTTTTCAAACCCCATGCAGTCTCTTTTCTTTTCTTGTCTGACATGCAGTATGTGTAAAACAACAGGAGAGATGAGACCAATGCAGTTTTCCAATCACTCGTGAAAACTGGCGAAAAAGCATGCTACGATCTTAATACATGCATGGAGATTCAAAGAGAAGGTTTCAAGCTGATTTTCCTAGTAAAACTTCATCAAAATTAAGGTAAAACTCGTGTCTTCCTGTATATGGTGAAAGCTTTTGGAATAAAAAAAATAAAAAAAAAAAGAAAAAAAAATCCAACGCTTTATAATCCATACTTGTTTAGCAAAAAGGCCAGGAAAATCAAGGATCAAAGATGGAGAAAGGTGGTAAACATTCAAAGGAGTCCAGAGATGTTCGAAGAAAACTTAGATTCCCTTAAAAGAATCTAAGTCTGGGGGAGGAACGACCCGAGCTAAGAAGAGAGTGATTGGGGAACTGTGCCATCAAACGGTCCGATCTCTCTTGCTTTTTTGCAAACATATTGCATTTTTATGGAGTACGGTTACCCCTAAACACATTAGCCCCACCTCTAAATATTAGTCTCCTCTCATTACACACTTAACCTGTTTTACCTAGCTGATACTTTCCAGAAACGTTCCAGTAAGAAAGCTCACGCAGTGATTAATGAATGTAGAGAGTCCGATTTTGGTGCAGTTAGGGTATTTTCAGGTTGAGATTCCTCTTGGACCAGTTGGGAGAGTTGTGGCGGGAGTATGAGATGAGAACTTTTGGCAGGATTGTCGAGATGACCATCATGAAGTTGCAGCCTCTAAAATGTGGTACAAGTAAGTGAGTTTCTAACTTTTCAAACATATTTTCCTTTTTTGGCATATGGTTTGTTTGAGGACGAACAAAGCTAAGTCTGGAGGATTTGAGAGGGGTGATATTTTACCGCTTTTTACCATATGTTTTTTGTTATTTTTACAACAAAACCAAAGGATTTCGAGATATCAGTGAAGATTTTCACCTTTTTAAGTTTTCAAAGTGTTTTTTGTGGAAATAAGGTTTTTTAGGTCATAAATGGGCATTATTCTCCAAGTTCAGCAATTCAGCACCAGATGTTCCGGGCCAGATGAATCTGATAGTGATGATATTTTACCGCTTTTCGATATGATTTTTTGGTGTTTTTATTAAAGAAACTATTTGATTTGAAACATAAACTACTCGATTTCACATTTTTCTGTTTGCAAAGTGTTTTTGTGGAAACAATGCATTTTAGGTTGTAAATTAGCATTTTCCACCAAATCCAACAAGTCAACATAAGAGTTTCAGGCCCGGATGAAGGAGATGTTTATTTTGGAATGAAGTTAGGAGTTAGAACAATCAAGCCACGTGAGTTAGCTTTCACATGGGCTTGGAATCGAGTCATTAGCATTTCTCTTGTATATTTGCAAACATATCACATTTCTCTTGAGTACGCTAATTATTAGCCGCCTCTCATTACACACCTAGCCTGTTTTACCTAGCTGATATTTTCCAGTAAGAAAGCTCACGCAAAATAAATGAATGTAGAGAGTCAGAATTTCGGTACCTTTAGGGTATTTGCAGGTTGAGATTCACGTTGGACCAGTTGGGAGAGTTGTGGTGGGAGTATGAGACGAGAACTTTTGGCAATATTCTCGAGATGACCATCACGAAGCTGCGCCTCTAAGTTGTGGTACAAGTAAGCGAGTTCCTAACTTTTCAAACATATGTCCCTTCTTAGCACGTGTTTGTTCGAGGACGAACAAGCTAAGTCTGGGGGATTTGATAGTGATAATATTTTACCGCTTTTCGATATGATTTTTTGGTGTTTTTATTAAAGAAACTATTTGATTTGAAACATAAACTACTAGATTTCACATTTTTCTGTTTGCAAAGTGTTTTTGTGAAAACAATGCATTTTAAGTTATAAATGGGCATTTTCCTCCAAATCCAACAAGTCAACATCAGAAGTCCAGGCCGGATGAAGGAGATGTTTATTTTGGAATGAAGTGAGGAGTTAGGACAATCAAGCCACGTGAGTTAGCTTTCACATGGGTTTGGAATCGAGTCATTAGCCCTCAGGAGTAAGAAGTTAAGCCTAAATTACTGAAGGAGTATCCAGAAGCCCACAAGACATGAAGGCCCAATCGACCGGACCAAAGGCTCACCGATCGATCAAATCCCATTTTGTAAAAGTAGGTTCGAGAAAAATTCAGATATACACAGTTGCATTTGGAGAGATATTTGGTTATGTTGGAGATAAACTTAGAAGATACTGAATCTTCAGAAACGTGTTGAAAGATCTCAGTCCATCGGTCAGGATAGCTACGACCGATCGATCAAGTGAAGATAAGCACAAATATTCTTCCTGATTTATCGCGGCCAACATCTCGACCCTCTCCCCTATAAATACAGAAGACTGAAATCTGAGAGAAACATCAGAAATCTCTCTAAAGCTTCCAGACATCCAGGCTAATAGTTTATCAGTTTCTATCAGTTTCTTTGTTTTATTTGCTTTGATCATTGCTTCAAGGAAGAAGTTTGTAATCTTTGCATTTCCAAAGAAGCTATTCTGAACCCTTTCTTAATACAAGCAATTTTCATTATGTTTATGTCTATTTTTACCATGTTTGAGTAGTCTTTTAGTTAGGAATAGGGTTTTGCTAGGAGAAATCATGGTTTGGTAGATATGTAATAGAATTATGTAATGAGTAGTTTATAGGCTTACTTTCATATCAGGCGAAATAAGGCGTCGAGAGCTTACGGCCCTCACTGAGAGGTACATGTGGGAGTATTGTTTCCCCACAAGGAGCCTCGATGCTGAGAGTGCGAAGGGCAAAGAGCCTGGACCCCAGGAAGGCAAAGCCAAGGAGGAGGAGCTTCAACCGTCCGACCACCCACCGGAGAACTAAAAATCTCCAAACCATGTCGACCTAAGCGACATTAAACAAAAGCGCTGAGTGGAAGGCAACCCACTGGTATGTCTTAGATTAAGTTTTACTTTTAATGCATTTGTTCGCGTCTCAAGAAATAGGATTCAAGGATTCAACAACGAGGATGAAGAATTGATCGATCGCCTTAACAGCAATCGATCGATCGTTTGCAGTTCACAAGCTCCATTTTACTTTTTCCATGGAAAACCAGAGGCCCCTGATTCGAATCAACTGGTGATCCAGGAGAATGCTGAATACTTCAACACCAATCGAGAGAGAGTAAAAAATCAGGAGAATCACGCTGTGATTCGATCGATTGATAGCTGCATCGATCGATGAAGACTCAGAGAGATGAACACTTCCTCATTTCAACACGACAGATGATGATATACTGATGTCGTCAGTTACAAATCCTCACCTATTCCTGTAAAGTCCTTTCAATTCCAATAAGAAAAAGAAGGTCATTCGATACACTTGAAGACAACGACGCAACCATTTTCCATTTCTATTTCAATCCATTTCAATTCCCATTTTGCTCCCACAGCTTGTCAACATCGGGGACAATGTTATTCAAGTCTGGGGGGTATTCCATGTTATCTAACCTGTTTGTTTCTTTTGACCCAATTTTACACCCATTTAAAAAAAAAAATTATCGAGTCAAAAGCGTTTTATTGAGTCAGTCCAGGTCTGGAACAAGGACCGTACTCACAACTGAAAGAGCAGCCTAGTGACCATTTTTACAATACTGCCCCGAGGCACTTGTTTCAGAAACCCCATACTCAAGCTTCCCCAACAAATCTCGGTTTGCACGTACTTTAATAATTTTGATTTCTGACTCTATTTTATTCGAACCTAAACCGGAATATAAATATTTCTTGCTGGAGGTATTAGACTAGGGAAAACAAATCCATTCATGACTTCTTATCCACTTTACCCCTCTCTTGTTGATCCTGAATGGTCAACGTATCTTGAGTTGCTACCACACCCATAAACTTAACCTCTTTTCAAACCCCATGCAGTCTCTTTTTCTTTCTTGTCTTATATGCAGTATGTGTAAAACGGCCGGAGAGATGAGACCAACGCAGTTTTCAAATCACTTGTGAAGACTGGCATGCGACGACCTTAATACATGCATGGAGATTCAAAGAGAAGTTTCAAGGCTGATTTTCCAGGTAAAATTTCATCAGAATCAAGGTAAAATTTGTGCCTTGCTCTATATGGTGAAAGCTTCATTATTAAAAAAAAAGTTTTATGATCCACACTTATGTAGCAAAAAGGCCAGGAAAATCAGGGATCATAATTAAGAAAGGTGGAAAACATTTAAAGAAGTACGAGGGGGTTCAAGAAGACTTTAGATTCCTTTGAAGAATATAAGTCTGGGGGAGGAACAACCCGAGCTAAGGACAGAGTGATTGGGAAACTGTGCCATCAAGCGATCCGATCTCTCTTGCTAACCTATGTGCCATCAAGAAACATATCGCATTTCTCTTGAGTACGGTAAACCCTAAACACACTAGCCTCACCTCTAAATATTAGACCCCTCTCATTACACACCTAGCCTGTTACCCAGCTGATATTTTTCCACTAAGAAAGCTCACGATCTATCGAAGCCCATTTTGTCAAAGAAGGTTCGAGAATAAATTCAGATATACACCGTTGCATTTGGAGAGATATTTGGTTACGTTGGAGATAAACTTAGAAGATACTGAATCTTCATAAACGTGTTGAAAGATCTCAGTCGATCGGTCATGATAGCTACGACCGATCGATCAAGTGAAGATAAGCACAAATATTTGGATTCTCATCCAAATATTCTTCCTGATTTATCTCGTCCAACATCTCAACCCTCTCCCCTATAAATACAAAAGACTGAAATCTGAGAGAAACATCAGAAATCTCTCTAAAGCTTCCAGGCATCCAGCCTAATAGTTTATCAGTTTCTTTCAGATTCTTTGTTTTATTTGCTTTGATCATTGCTTCAATGAAGAAGTTTGTAATCTCTGCATTTCCAGAGAAGCTATTCTGAACCCTTTCTTAATACAAGCAATTTTCATTATGTTTATGTCTACTTTTACCATGTTTGAGTAGTCTCTTAGTTAGGAATAAGGTTTTGCTAGGAGGAATCATGGTTTCGTAGATAGGCAATAAGATTATGTAATGAGTAGTTTATAGGCTTACTTTCATATTAGGACTTAATATAAATGATAGTATAAATCTGCTACTAATACACCACTTAAAGTAAGAGATCCAGAACCTGATAGTGAAAGCTTTACTATTTATAGTTTAGTAAAATTTGATTTCTTGAACTTAATGCCTAAATTAATTGGTTGATGAGCCCATAGGTTCTATTTCTGAAAGGATATATGTTAGAGTTAACTCGGATACCAATTGAACTAGACTAGCTAAGCCTGACCATAAGGATAGTTAGTTATTAGTGATTTCAACAATATAACCTAAACTAAGATTTACATAATTACTACCCTGAATAATTCAAACTGTGATCCTCTAATGCATTACCTGACACCCTAACGCTTTTTATTATTGAATTCTCTCACGTTGATATATTGCGTTTTTAACATGTTTTAATCCTTGTTTCTTCTTTGTT
>OVAP01001360.1:13082-24549 GCA_900406295.1 Aurinia saxatilis | reverse complement strand
AACTATGTTTGAATCATACAGTGTGATTTCAGGACAACTTTCCTTCATATACTCCCACTCCCCCCCTCCCCCGTTTTAGGGAGGGGATAGCTGGACCCATCTAAAGATGTGCTGTCAACGTACCCTATGAGAGGATCAAGTCGAGCCCGTAGTTCAAGTTCAGCGCATGAGACGCGAGCTGATTTGATTGCTTTTTTTAAGGGAAGTATACTAATGATAGTATTTTTTTAGATGCCTAACATTCCATGAGCGCGGAATTGTCATGCCATCCACTGCGATGAGCTCATAGACGCCGAGCTTGATGACCTTAGTAATGCGGTAAGGGCCCTCCCAGTGTGCACCGAGCATCCCAGTGTTTGGCTCGGCCGTGTTCAAAAAAACTTCGCGCAGGACGAACTCTCCTTTGTGAAAACGCTGAGGATGAACATGGGAGTTGTAGTATTGAGCTGCCTTTTGCTGATAGTTCTGCAGGCGAACAAGTGGATCGGTCCCTTTTTTCATCGAGGAAATTAAGCTGATCGAGTTGCATAATGTTGTTGAGCTCTTTATCTCTAGGAGCGCGTTGACGACAAAGTCCAGGGAACTCCATTTTTGTTGGAATAACGCACTCAGAACCTTAGACAAGGGGTTGTTCGATGTGACCAAAGGACTTCGTATAATTCTTTGGCCCACTTTCCCTTCTTGGCGTTGAGCCGTTTCTTTGACCCATCGACAATCGTTTTGTTGATCGTTTCGGCCTGGCCATTGCCATGTGGGTAACGCGGGGTGGACTTGGAGAGACGGATCTTCCATTTCTCTTAAAATCCTTCAAACCGAGCCGAGATGAACTGTGATCCATTATATGTAACAATCTCATAAAGGATGTCATGCCTGCAGATGATAAACTTCCAGATGAAGTGCTCTACTTGGGCGTCCTTGATACTAGCATAAGATTCGGCTTCGACCCACTTGGAGAAGTAATCAGTCAAGACGAGGATGAGTTTATTGGTCTTGGAATTGAGCATAGGTCCGACGATATCCATAGACTAGCGCATGAAAGGGTAAGGAGATGAGACCGACGATAGTAACTCGGCGGGGCTGTACAGCATCGGGGAATGTCTGACATTTTTCGCACTTAGTAGCAAATTTTTCACAGTCCTTGGGAGGCGTTCAACCTCGGTGTTGACTGCTGCAGCTCGTTCATCACCTAGCCTGATCATTTTTTAGCTCATGACATGCCGTCTTCATGCTTATGTCGGGCATATCCTCGGCTGTCCAGGCGAATGTGTTCACGTTTTTCTTGAGTAGTTTGATAATCTCCGATCGAAGTGGGTCTTTGAGTCCACTACCGATCTCTACACAGCGTTCTGGGTGCTTGTCGTCGATTGGTATAGATACTACAGAATCTTCGCTTGTGGGCCTTTCACGATACTCTGCTATCTGTAATTGCTATAAGGCGATAAAATCTGCTTGTCAACATCATGGTCCGTCCGGCTCCTTTTCACCTCGGCCTCTGGCTTTCGATCGGTCACAAGCAGACTCTGGATTCGCGATGGCTTCCTCGGATCGTCTTGATCCCCATCACTATTAAAAATTTTACGCACATATGATAAGGAGACGGGACAACTTTTATCGCGTTCAACCAGGGTGTGCCGAGTATTACGTTCTAGATGGCAGGATGATCGGCCACAAAGAAGTCAACAATCTTTGTTACACCCAGCGCTTAGACCGCCAGTTTGATAGTTCCCAGAGTCATCGTCGTCTCTCCTGAAAAACTTGTTAACGGTTTTGGGGTCGGTGTAATATCGGTGAGGGGAACATTTATTCGTTGGAGAGTTTCGCGGAATATCACGTCCACCGTGCTTCCTGTGTCGATGAGGATCCGGGCTACCTCGAAGTCATTGATGATGAGTACGATCATTAGTGGATCATTGTGAGGGTGAATGATCCCCTTCACATCTCTGGCTTCGAACGACTAACTATGGTCTGGAATGTTGTGGTCGGCTGCCACTTTGGATACGGAGTCGGCGTGCCTCTGGAAAAGCCTTGATGGTTGAAACGGTATCGAAGCAATACTGGGACCCTCCCATGATCATATTGATTTTAAGACCGAGGTCCTCCCTGATGATCCTCTCCCTCGGCTCGGCCGCATTTTGCTGGATCGTTTTGTTGTGGAGCAAGACAGGAGTCGTCCTTCTTCGGCCCTGTGAAGTTTTTGACGCTGAAACCTCCCAGTTTTCCTTCAGCCAGGCATTTGGCCAAGAAGGCCCCCGGAACTTTGCAGTTCGCGGTGTTATGCCCTATGTTCTGGTGGTGATCGCAGAAAGCGTTCTCGTCATAGGCGTTCCGAACAAGCCACTGTTTCTTTCGGGTGTATCCTCCACGTAGTTACACTCGTCGTCTTCGGGATAGTTTACTAGATAGTTATGAGAACCACCCTGGGATGGTCCTTCGTGGTCGATGTAGCGTCCGGTTATTGTCTTCATTCGCGTCGTTGGTTGCGACGAGGCCGATGCTGGTTGGCTCGTCGACCTCACTTGTTTGGTTTGGAGGGTTAACATCTCATCTTCGTCAGCTATGTATCCTACCACTCGCTGAAGAGCTTTATGGACGGTGGCTACTGGTCATTTTGCCAAAGCTTGAAGTATGGCCTCGTCTTCCATACCATCGATTTGTGTTAGGGTACACTTGAACCTGGCTATGAAGTCTCCGAGAGATTCGTTCTGACCCTGTCGAATGTTCCATAGATCTTTTCCGGTCAACCCCGTTCCTGCCAATATAACACATTGTGCCAGAAACTTGCTTTGGAGCGTATCAAAGTTTCCGACCGAATATGATTCTAACTTGATGAACCATCACAACGCTGCTCCGTCGAGATGCTCAGCGAAGAGAAGGCAAAACCCAGCGTCTCGTTGCTCCGGCGAGAATTTCGTTCGGTTCATAGCCACATGGAAAGCCGTGACGTGAGTCTTGGGTTCGGTGAATCCATTGAAGACGGGGATTTTCATCTTTCCTGGATTAGGGATATTCACCGCTGTGATTGCGGGAGTAAATGGCGTTCTCCTTGCTTCCTCTAGCAAGCGGTCGATTTTCGGAGCAAAGGATGTCGCTCGGCATGAAGGCCTCGATGTTCGTAGTCCTCGTAGGCATCTTGATCGTCATCGGGGATTGTGAGGTCGTTGGCATCGGCTTGAGGATCGGGGCCTCGCTCTCCGTTAGGACTGAGGAGGATTTCATCATCGGCTCTCTGTCTGGGCTCATCTTTCGCGTTCCTTGTGGGTTCGCGGGGAGTAGCAGACCTCGGATCTTCCTCTCGGCTAGTTCGTTGGTCTTGTGCTCTGTTTGGCATTGATGCCCCTCGTCGCAGAGGAGGAGGAGAAGCCGAGTAGGGTCCTGAATTCTTAACGTGTTCGACGGTGTCTGGAACCTTTCCCTGTAGAAGTTGAGCGTGTTTCGGGAGGTGGTCGGTACTCGTCTAGAGGGCTTCCTCGCCCCGGTGAGCTGGGTAGAGATGGTATTCAGCTGGCTGAGGATGCCGAGGTTTATCTCCTCTTGTCGTGTAGCCCTCTGAGTGAGGTCGGCTATTGTTGCCGCGATAGCTTATATATGGGTTTACCTTGGTACGGGAGACACTCTGGTCATCCACGACGGTTCGCGTTATGGTGAACGGTGGAGTTGGCTCTGGTGGGTTGTTCCCAGCAGGGATCTGTTATTCGGCGGACATTGTCTTCGCTAACGATTATGTTTGTAGAAATAGTCTTCGGGTCGCCACAGTCCGCCAAATTGTGTGGGTAAAAACAAACAATCACTATTTGTTCAAGTATTTCAGGACGGGACTCGAAGCAAAGAGCTAGGCACAAACACAAAAAATTAGCGAAGAGCTTTTGTATTGATTTGAGTAATAGGGAGTCTTTCATAGCGTAAAGTTTTGGGGTTCTTAAGCCATAAAGAGATGATCATACAAGTTTAACCTAAGGAGGTATATATACACAAGATTATGCCGACTTAGAGATAAGTTAAACTCCTAGATCTTCTCGTATATTCCTGATCCTTCTTGCCTTTTCCTTCAAGTCGGCTCGTCTACTTGGGCTCCGATCTTTTCGGCCTTTAACAGATGCTGGGCTACTCAGAGTGTTTACTCGGTCCACTATCGTATGCTAACGAACTCGGCCTTCTGGAATAGACAAGAAGGGGCCAAGGAAAAGATTTGTTTGCCACCTCGGCACAATGTATGTGACGCAAACCTGGCCGAGGACATGATATCGACAATGTCCTCAGCTTGGCGAATGTAGAGGACAATGCCGAGCTCATGATTTAGCTAATGTCCTCGGCATGTTCCAATGAAGGTTATGCCGAAGAAGTGACTTAGGTAGACTTCCTCGGCATCCCTAAGTAAAAGTGTTGCCGAGGTCATGCTCAAGGGAATGACCTCGGCCTAAATGTTCAGGACTTAACCATTTTCTTTGACTGCTGGCCTATGATCGTAGGTGGGAATATTTAACACCACACATGCTTTCGAAAGAGATGGAGTTTTGCTGTGAAAAACGATAGACAAAAAGAGAGAGTGGAGAATGAACGGATTGAAGTTTGAAAGTGTGAGCTGTTTCCGAGAAAATCGGTTAGCGGATGAACTAAGAAAATCGATCACGTAAAAACGGATTCAAAATTTTGTTGACAACCAAAATTGTAAGGAAATGGGCTTGTGAACTTCAGAAAATTTTGGCCCGAAAAGAACATCTTTACGGGTCAAATATCCACATTCACCAAAAACCTGAACCGCGCCCACGAAGCAACATCCTCTATACACGCCATGACTGTGAGCTCTAGTTTTTTTGTCTATGTACACACAAAAATAAATAAAAATGAAACAAAAAACTGTAGGATTTTTTAAAAAGAAACAAATTTTGTATAACATGAAAAAGATTTAGTGTTTTAGAAAAATATATGGTTGGAGAAAGAGTTTGCAGCTTTTATCAGTAGCATCCTATGACTTGTATATATATTTAGGTTGGCACAAATTAAAACTAAAAGTTGTATGTGAATTTTGTTTCTTATTTCATTATGATTGAAGTGATTTCTTGATTATGTGTTTGATTGTGTTCAGATTGACATATGGAACTAATGGAAGGTATTTACTTGTATGGAATACTCCACGATAATAATCAACCAGTCAAATCTAAAAACTGATGAATTCCGTAAAATATAAGCTTAGTTGATTTTACCGATTTTTTTTTTTTTTTAAATTGTATTATCACAGACGTTTTAATTATACTTTACATGGTCAAACATAATTTCAACGTCAAGTTTTCAAACATTGACAAGAAGGTTATGGATCATATTTTGTTATTTAAAACATAATCTTACATGGTATTTTAACTTGGCTTAATGTTTTAAATGGTATTTTTCCATTTGAACTCAACTCTTTTTAACTTACCTTTCTAGTATCAAATCTTAATGATTTCTTTGACCAATAATATATTGGTCAGTCTAATGACTCTCTTTTTGGAATGAGAGACTTAATAGTCAGAACTTTTTTGTTTCGTGGATCAACAGTCAGAACTTTTTGTTTGCATATGTAGAAATGTCATATATTAACATTAGAACATTTCCAAAATATATAGAATCATTTGATATCTTAGGAAACGAACGTCTACATAAATTCTATAGCTTTTTCGTGGTCATAGAAAAAGAACGTGTTTTTCTTGTTAATATGTATTTTCGTCGTTCGAGAGAGAAAGTAGAAAACATTATTTTGAGTTCAACAACAAAAGAAGCGAAAATGAGCTCAAAGGAGAGCAATCAAAAGAAGCAGGTTCTGAGAAAGGAGAAGAGAAGCTGGGTTAAACAGACAAAGATGGTGCAACAGAGAATTTTAGGCTTCCTGAGGAACAAAAAATCTGAGCCTATCTCGATGGGAACTCGGTCCAAATCCAAAAAGATGTCGTTTTTGTCGAATCTGTTCCGAAGGGAAAAAGAGAAGAAGATTAGACCAGAAGTAGGGAGAAGACTGAGTGGTCTTAGTAGGGGTTCGTCGTTACGCCGAATAAGCGCAAAGCCTAAGTTGAAGATTGCAGTCTCTGTGAGGAGCCAAGATGACTCTGAGCCGGTGGAGCTGTGCAAGAAGAGAATCTTGATGGGATGTAAATGCAAGCCCCTTGAAGTCTCTGGTGCTATTTTCGATAGCTGACTGATTTGGTCTCTTATTTTTAGTTGTCAATCGATGAAGAGTTTCATGAATTTTGGTTTCAAAAAAAAAATAATAATAATAATAAAAAAAGAGTTTCATGAATTTCTTGGTTGTAATTTAATTTTGGTTACAGAGGAATATTAGCAGTGGTTAAAGATGACAATGTTATTTCTTTATTGGTTCTCATGTGAAGCTTTTAGTTAAATAACATGTTAGGGTGAAGCCGGCCAAGCCGGAATTGAGATTTTCGGGGTTCCATTATTTGGACTTCCATTTAAGAATTTTTTTTTGATTTTTGTAAAAAAACATTGCATAATTGTTTTTCCGTATGAAAAACTGTAAATTTGAGCAAATTTTTTTCTTATTGATTATTATAATATATATATATATATATCATTAAATTTGGATTCACACGAAATTTGATAACCATTTTCTGCAAGTTTTCTCTTATTTCTTTATATTTTAATATAAAATTGTATATGTTTAATATATTTATTTAAAAATCAGGGGCCTGAAAATCGGGATCTCATACAAATGTATCAAAGCAATTTGTTACAATCTGGCTCTGCCGCCAAGGCCAGAAAGAAGATCTCAGAGATTACGAGATCTATGTGAATATTATATTTAGGAAAATTAATATATTGGTGTATAGCACATTACTTGTTCAGCCAATAGAATTAGCCTATAGACTTATATAAATACCAGGTGGTACCCGACACATAGAATTTTTAGTTTAAAAAAACATTAAGTTATTTCGGCGCTCAGAATTTAATTTAGAAATATATTAAGTAAGTTATTTAACAAAAAAAACAAAAAAAACTAAGTAGGTTATTTATGTCAAGACCAAGTTGTAACATATGATGAATAATCATTTTTTTTTTCCAAAAATCATCACAAAAGTATAAAACCAATCACTATTTTTAAAAACTTAACAAATAAATCAATATATTAATAATATAATTATCAGTCAATATCGTTTCTCTCAACTCCTAAACATGGAATTAATAGCTTACGCGGAAATTAACAAATAAACAAAGTGATTCCTCACGTGGGAAATCAAAATAATTCATGAATTTACCTATTTTTTCCTTTTCCTTTTTGTTATTTTTTTATATGATCTTATAGTCAAAACACTTGAATTTTAAAAGAGTTTTCGCCAAATAACAACATATGCAATAGGTAAAACGTAACGTTATTTCGTTTCACCTAGCTACAAAACATATATAAATAAAGATGTGATTAAAATATTTATTAACTTGTCAATCTTTGAGATTCCCCTTTAAAATTCAAAGTTTTTGTTTGCCATAACGGGAATCCAAATATTTCATGACTTTATCCATTTGGTCTTCTTTTTTTTAATATTATTTTATAGTCAAAACACTCGAATTTTAAAGAAGAATCTAAAAAATGCCCCTTTGAAGTGCATATTTTTATAAATGTCTCCATTCTTAGGGTATATTTTTTAATGCCTTAGGAAGGGAGACATTTTTAAAAATGTCTCTCATTCATTTGTTAAGTGATAGTTTTGTCCTTTTTTTTTCTTTTCTTTTCACGATGATTCATCTCCTCTACTTTTTTTTTCTTCTCACGGTGATTCATCTGTCTCTCTCTCCTTAATCTCCATCAACTAAAAGAATTTTATTTTAGGTTTTACATTTGAGAATTTTAGTTTAGGATTAGGTTTTAGATTTGGATTTGAGAATTTTAGTTTATAATTAGGTTTTAGGTTTTAGATTTTAGGATTTTAGTTTAGGATTAGGTTTTAAATTTTGGATTTGGGGATTTTAGTTTAGAATTAGGATTTAGGTTTTGGATTTGAGAATTTTAGTTTAGAATGAGGTTTTAGGTTTTGGATTTAGAGATTTTAGTTTTGAATTAGGTTTTAAGATTGTGTTAGAGAATTTGGACTTTTTATAAAAGCATTGTAAAACCGCTTTACTATTTATAAAAATTTAAAAGATTTGAAAGAGAAATCGTTTGCGTGAAAGGAGAAACTTTGAAAAACAATGAATAAATACCTGAAATTTGAATAAGAAAACAAAAGACCGAGATAAATAACGGATTGATAGACGTGAGAATAGAGAGATTAAGCAAGCAGAATGAGCTAGTTTATAACCTCTTAAAACCTTATAAAACCATACATTCTTACAAAACCCTTATAAAACGTTATAAAACCTTATAAATATTTTGTAAAAATGTTTTACCACTAAATATAATATGATAAATTCGCTTTTAAAACCTTATAAAACCTTATAAGTTAACTTTTAAAATCTTATAAAACCTTATAAATCTTATAAGCTGATTTTTAAAACCTTATAAAATCTTATAAATTTATAAGCTCGCTTTTAAAACTTTATAATTGCTCATAAAACCCTTATAAAACGTTATAAAATCTTATTTAACCCTTATAAGTTTTATACATTTTTGTAAATCATTCAAGAAATTTTTTGTAAGGTACTTCAAAATCAGAGAAAGGGGAGATAAGTTTCTATAAGAGATCTGAGATTTAAAATCTCAAATCTGAAATCTCAAACCCTACGGATTTTTGTGAAAAAATGAACTATGAAGAGAAGGTTGAATAGAAGAGTTTGCTAATTCCAAAGAGATATTAGATCTGGAAATCCGAAATTTTAGATCTCAGATCTGAAAATCGAAATCTCAGATTTCAAAACGAAAGAGGAAGAATTATTGGTCGAAGAGAAGAAGAGAGAAAGAGAAGAAGAGAGGAAAAGAAGAAGAGAGAGAAAAAAAGAACGAAAAATTAAAAAGAAGAAAAATCTGTAACTATGGAAGAAAGAAAGAAAAAGAAAAATGAAGAAAAAAATAAAAAAAAAACGAAGGAGGAAGGAGGAAGGAAGAGTGGTTTATGATTTCTATATTTTAGAAATGACATTTTAAAAGGTTTTGAGAATGGGTAGAATTAAAAAACGGTATGTTGGGAGGGACATTTTTAAAAATTTCTCAATTTTAAAGTGTTTTCGCCAAATATTTCTTATTATTAATTGAGAAATAACTTTAATGAAAATTCATTGGATGCCAACATATTAGCCAATCAGTATATTAGAATTGATGACCTGTAAGTCTCTGAAAATTCTCTAATTTATTTTGGCAATAGTTTTCTAGAGAAAATCTCCCAAAACACCTGGTTTATTTCTTCATCAATCCATTGTTTATCACAATTTTTTCAAAGAATTAAAGTTATTGGGCTCGAAAAATCAAATATATCTGTCTTTTCAATCTCTAAATTTCACCCCCTTTTCATTTTCTAGATTTTGTGTGATGAATGACGATGATGAACAACATGATGAGTAAACAGTCTTTCTTAGCTTAAACTGTTAGGGTTCTTAAGCAAAAAAGAGATGATCATACAAGTTTAACCTAAGGAGGTATAGATACAAGATTATGCCGACTTATAGATAAGGTAAACTTCTAGATCTTCTCGTATATTCCGGATTTTTCTTGCCTTTTCCTTCATGTCGGCTCGTCTTCTTGGGGCCCGATCTTCTCGGCCTTCCGTAAGTATTGGGCTATTCGGAGTGTCTGCTCGGCCCACCATTTGTATGCTGACGAAATCGGCCTTCGGGAATAGACAAGAATGGGCCGAGAAAGTGAATTAGTTATTTTCTCGGTGTAATGTATGTGATGCAAACCTGGCCGAGGACATGATAATGATAATGTCCTCGGCTTGGACAATGTAGAGAACTACGCCAAGCTTATGATTATGTTGATTCCCTCGGCATGCTCAAAGATGAAAGTCATGCCGAGGAAGTCTATCTAAGTCACTTCCTCGCCATTCCTTTAGTAAACAAGCTATGTCGAGCTCATGATTTAGTTAGTTTCTCTTGGCATGTTTAAAGACGTGGATTATGCCGAGGAAGTGACTTAGGTAGATTTTTCTCGGCATTTATTAGTAAATATGTTAGTCGAGGTTATGCTTAGGGAAATAAGCTCGGCCCTCATACTCAAGACTTAGTCATTTCTCTCGACTGCTTTCCTAAGGTCGTAAGTGGGGATATTTGACCCCCACATGAAATTTCCAGGACTTTAAATCCTTTATATCACAACTGGGCCTAGAAAATCTTCAACACTCTGGTGATCACTTCTCGTGGAGAGGAAACAGAAGCGGACATCACATTCACGAGAAACTTGATCGCAGTTTAGCAAATACCTCCTGGTTTGAGAAATTTCCAAAGGGATGTTGCAAGTACCTCTTATATGAGGAGTCGGATCATAGGCCACTAGTGACTTTTTCGGAAAATCACACAAGAAGAAAAAGGGTATGTTCCAGTTGAATAAAGGACTCTGTTTTAGAACAGAGATCCGAGAGCTTGTAAAATAGGTATGGCCGGGGGATGGAGACTCCAGCCTGGCCAAAATTGATCGATGCCGAACCCAAATTATCCGATGGACAAAAGATAACAAGATACATGATCTCATTGTCATCAAACGTCTCCAATCAGAATTGGATATAGCGCTTGCAATAGACTCACCGGACCAAATCCACATTGAAACAATCCAAAAGGCTTAACTACATCACGCAACGAGGAGGAATACTATTGGAAACAACTTAGCCGGGTTCAGTGGCTGCAGGGGGTGATAAGAATACATGTTATTTTCACCAAGTGACGAAAGGATGGAGGGCCAAAATAACTTCAGTCATTGAAGACGATGCTGGGAGTGCCTTTTATGAAGAGATCAAATCTGTTCACACATATCCTCTTACTATCATGATCTTTTCACCACAATTGCCAACTCAAATTTTGAAGTGGTGAAGGAAGTACTGCAGGCAAAAGTCACCATAGAGATGAACTTAAAACTCATTGCTATTCAAGAACAGTTAGAGATAAGGGAAGCTTGCTTTTCAATCTATGGTGATAAAGCTCCAGGACCCGACGGTTTTGTGGCTACCTTTTACCATAGTTTTCGGATATTGTTGGTGATGATGTTACTCGAGATTTTCAGTCTTTCTTCGTCTCAAACTATTTGGATAAGGGGCACAGCGAGACCCACATCCGGTTAATTCCAAAAGAATTGAATCTGAAGAAAGTTTCCGACTATAGACCCATTGCATTATGCTCCACACATTACAATATCATTGCTAAGATCCTTACTCGCCGACTCCAATCTCTACTACCTTTGCTCATCTCACAATATCAAACCACTTTTGTACCAAATCGAGCAATCTCGGATAATGTACTCATCACACATGAGATACTACATTACCTACAAACTTCTAAAGCTAAGGTACATTGCTCAATGGCGGTCAAGACGGATATGAGCAAAGCATATGATGGGATAGAA
>OVAP01001360.1:0-13020 GCA_900406295.1 Aurinia saxatilis | reverse complement strand
GGGGGGGGGGGGGGTGTTAAAAGAGGTTCCAACTCAACTCGGGTTCCATGAAAAATGGACAACTTGGATCATGGAATGTGGCGAGACAGTTTTATATTCTTTTCTTATAAATGGCTCTCCACAAGGTTCCGTTATACCATCCCGGGTTTTGAGAAAAGGGGATCCACTATCTCCATATCTCTTTATCTTTGTAGTGAAGTTCTCTCGAGACTTTGTACACAAGCTCTCCAAAATGGCACTCTTCCGGGCATCAAAACCTTACTCAAAAGTCCGGCCAGTAATCACTTACTTTTTGACGATGATACAATGTTCTTAACCAAAACGGACCCCAAGTATTGTAAAGCTCTCGTGGAAATCCTAGCTAGATATGAAGGTGCTTCCGGGCAAGCTATAAACCATTCCAAATCGGATATCACTTGTTCCAAAACGACAAATGGAAAGCAAAGCGGATTCTACGGATACAAAAGGAGGGTGGTTTGGGAATCTACCTTGGTCGAAAGAAGAGAGACCTTTTTACTATCATTGTGGACAAAATTATCCAAAAACCCACCATCGGTCTACACGATTTCTCTCGACCGCGGGAAAGCAAGTTTACTCAAACCGGTTCCATCCGCTATGTCGGCTTATACCATGTTATGTTTCAAGCTCCCGGTATCTCTTTGTAAACAAATCACAAGTGCCTTAACTCGTTTTTGGTGGGATACAAAATCAGGAAAACGGAAAATAAGTTGGGTGGCATGGGATACACTCACCTTTCCCAAGTCGCTTGGCGGACTCGGTTTTCGCGATATCAAAACCTTCAACAATTCACTTTTGGCGAAACTTACTTGGCGTATCATTAACCAACCTGAATCCTTATTATCGCAAGTTTTGAGAGGAAAACACTTTCCTGATTCCTCTGTAATGGACAACACTCTACCCTCCACACCCTCTCATACGTGGAAGGAAATATTAGCGGGAAGAGAAATCTTGAAGTTGGCCAGTGGCTGGATTGTAGGGGATGGTACTAGTATTAGTGTCTGAAATGATTCATAGCTATCTGTCGTCAAAGAGAAATTCTATTGGACCACCACCACAAGAGGCCTCCTTCCTCCTAGTATCGGACCTGATAAACCAAAATACGAAAAAATGGAATGTCGCAGCAATAAGAAACTATGTACCTCAGTATGAGGAGAAAATTTTGTCACTATACCTCAGCTCTGCCCACTGTAATGACTCGCTGGTATGGCTGCCTGAGAAATCAGGAGAGTATACCGCAAAGACGGGTTATAATTTGGCACAAGCTGAGAATTTCCCCCATTATATCCAACAGGATAATTGGACAACTGATATATGGAACGTACAAACATCACCTAAACTACAGACTTTCATGTGGAAGCTTCGACGACGAGCGTTACCAATTGGAGCAAACTTAGCCATTCGAGGCATCCAGATCGAGACTTTGTGTAAACATTGTAACCAACCCGAAGATGAACTTCGTATTGTGTTGTTGTGCCCGTTGGCAAAGGAAGTTTGGGATCAACTCCCTATACTACATCCCCCAAACTGGGATCAAATCTCCTCTATTTCCCTTTTGTTTGCTGCTACACGCAGAAGGCAACTGTTACCTCCAACGGGAATCACGGTAGAACTTCACCCGTAGATATATTGGCAACCGTGGAAAGCGCGAAATGCGCTAATACTCGACAATCGTTACTCCTCTGTTGCGGACATCAGTCACATAATTATTACTGATGCAAAAGAGTGGCAACAAGCTCAACTTGAAATTCCGCTGAAGTCAAGCTTCTCCCTAACTGCCAACAGTAAGCAACCTTCGCATGATACCTTTAGCTGCTTTGTTGATGCAGCATGGCATCCTACTACAAGATTCTGTGGTATGGGATTGTATTCGTTAGATACAGATTGCTCTGTTTTCTCCAAAGGGTCAGCTTCCTCTTCTTATGTCTCATTCGCGCTTTTTGGCAGAAGCCCTTAGCTTAAAAACTGCAACTGGAGCAGCCAATTTAGTGAACATTCGCAAATTCAACATCTTCTCGGACTTGCTCACTCTTATAAACCTTCTCTCTCCTCTGGAGAAATTACCAATGAGCTGAAAAATCTCCTCCTTGACATCCATTGTCTCCTCGAAAATATTTCTTCTATATCTTTCTTTTATGTTTCCAGAACAAGTAATCTAGAAGCCGACCTGTTAGCTAAAGCGGCTCTTGAGCTTGCTCTCTCCTCGGTCTAATTGTTGTACAGAGTCAGGCAAAAAAAAACCTGCATTTATTTAGCCAATCTTGTAAAGCAAAACCATGTCGTTTTTGCGAATAGTCTGGTTAAAGGGTTTAAAAGAAAATCAAGGATTAAGAAACTAGGTTTATCGGAAGAGGATCGAAAATCGATGGAATCTGGCACTCCCATCACTCTGCGAGAGCTGTGCCCTTCTTCTCCGTTTTTCAAGGAAGCCGTTTCGCTCAGAGTCACAGGAATGTAGGTTTGTGTGTTGTGATTTTGGGAGGGATTTGTGTCAGCTTGAGTATGATGTTTCGGTTTTTTGCAGGCTGAGGGAGTATTCAATCGAAACAGGTATAGGGGTTATTGAAGATGGAGGCACAAGTCTCAGAATCAACACTCAACACTTAAGAGATGTTAGTTTCCGGGTTGGCTCCATCTACCAGTTCATTGGAGAGCTCCACATTCACCCCAATCATCAGGTCTCTTTCCCTTTTATCTCACAAACTTTAGTTATTCATGAGCATCCCTTAGAGGTAGTAGAATTGAATCAGTTTGTGTATCCAACCGAGAATCTCTTCATCTATTATCTGATTCATGTGTACCATTTCTTTAGGGGATCTTGCAGGCTCGAACAGGAAGAAATGTGGATGGAATGGATATGAACCTCTATCGTAAAACAGTTGAGCTCCTGAGGCAGTTTCTTCAAGTGGAAGACAACATAAACACGGTTCAATGAAGTTTATTATCAGATCTCATCCATTGTTCCTTTCTTACATCTTTGTCACTCATAGATGAATCTTAGGACTGGTGGATTTGTTTTAGTCTGCCATATAATGAGCAATGTTCTAAGCATAATGTGTTTGAATTCTCTTAACTCAGAGGGAGTCTCATATGGTAAGTCAGTTGGACCTTTTGTTTGGATAGTGAATTGCAATAAAGTAGGTGAAGCGGTTAGATTTTGCGACCTGTTCCAAGCACTGCTGGATGTGATTCCAAGAGCTGAACGAGAAGGAATACCACACAGAAGAGTCAAGACATAATTTTGATTTATAAATTTGCAATTACTTTGAAAAGAGAGATATCTTTTACCGGGTGTTATACTAAGTTGTGTTTTCTAATATAATTTTATCAGAATCTAGTTATCATCTCTCATTATACTTGATATGAATTGGCAATGATGTAACACAGAGGAGCTTAACAGAATAACTAACTCCAACTTCTAACGTCTCTGACTGACTCAACCTCCTTTTCTTATCCTCCACTTCACTTCTTCTTAACACAACATTCTCTGATCGAATTGATGTGAAATCGAAACAACTCACATCTTGCTAACTAAGTCACAACTTCCATTTTAATGTATTTGGTAGGCTCATGATAAACAAGATTGTTGCCAATGTGGATAATTGTTTGACTGTCACAATATAAGCTAGTTGAACCAAAGAGATCAATGCGAAGATCAGTGAGTATAATAAACACAGTAGACAATTAAAGTAGTAAAACACTCAGATATAACAGGCTTGATAGGAACCGAAGATGGTTGCAGCCCAAAGGACCAAGTTCCTCCACGAGTTTAAGAGCATACTTTCTCTGGCATATAAAGATACCAGCTGCAAACCTTGCAATCTCACGACAAAGTAATTATTTGACTTCTCCAAGATCACGAAGTTTGAAACAATCTTTCAACTCGGATTTGAGATGTTCAGCTACTTCATCATTGTTACTAGTAACAATAAAATATCATCTACATACACCAATAAATATACAAAGATGGATCCAGTGACTTTAGTAAAGAGAGAATGATGGAACATGTCTTATCAAAAAAAAAAAAAAGTCTTATCAAAACCAATATTCACCAAAGTCTATGAAAACTTCTTATTCCACTGCATAGAAACCTGATTCTATCCAGATAAGGTCTTTTCAAGTTGAAATCAGCACTATCAAGAAGAGATCTCCATGTTTGGGTGTGTAGAGTGATGGTAACTTCGCATAAAATTTCTTCATCCAAATCTCCAATTAGAAACACATTTGATCTAAAACAAATCAACAGATTACAACATTTTGGCAGAAGATAATTTAGCTACAGAGGAAACTGTATCCACATATTTTGAGTATATGCCTTACCAACTAAAACTGATTTGTGTCTCGTAGTAGAGCCATCAAGATTATATTTCACCTTATAAACCCATTTGCTACCAATGGCATGTTTGCCTTCATGTCTAGCGATCTTATGTTTTTTTTTCTTTTTCGCTTTTGTATAGGTTTTTGGTTGAAAATGTTTTGTAAGAACAGTAAAAAAGCATTGAGTCTGAAAACTTCTCATATGAGATAACATCTGAGATAGGATATGATATGCACTATAATTACTCACAAAATACAATGATAATCATGAAGATAACTAGGAACTTTGGACTTCCTAAAGTACTGTATCGATCCCAATGTAACTATCTTCCTTATGTGTTCCCTTTTATTTTAATATCAACCTTTTTGGCAACATCATCACGTTCTCTGATAGTAGTAATACAAGCTCGTAAAACCTTAATATAACAAATGTTGGATCACTAGTTATTCTAAGGATCTCTCTAGCTAATTCGGGATAGTATGGATAGTAGAAGTGGATCAAGGTTCGCCACTCAAGGCTGCGGAAGACCTTGTGATAAGAACATCACTCTTTTTATGGAGACATTCTAGACATAAAACAAGAGCAAAGATAAAAGACAATCTCTTAACAAAATATTTTCTTAATTAATTCAAAGGTTGTGTTTACAATGGAAGAAGAGCTGAGTTTATATATGCTCAATTTAGAAGTACTCAGATAAATTGACATAAATGAAGAATCAATCAAATTAATTACAAAAATCGAGATATCCTCTTGATATATCCATTAGTTGATAGTCTTCTAGAATCTTCTTTGAAATATAGACTTGATTTACATTGAAATATTTGCTGATGAGTCATGAATGTGAACCGTATTTTTTAGACTCTATCATTCTCTCTTTCTTTAAAAAATTTTGTCCTAAAAAAACAAAACAATTTTTTTTTTTGAAAATTTTGTATAATAAAGGAAACTTTTTTTTTAATTTCTTTTTAACGAACAAAAACAATGGGAAAGAATGAATATATTTTTTTAAAAAAAATTGGAGAAACAAATAAAAACTTCGAGGAAAACAACGATAACCTTTTTATGGATTTTTTAAAATAAATAACAAAAATAAAAAAAATAAAAAAACTTTTATGATTTTTTTTCTTTAAAAAAAAAAAACAAAAATGAAAACACTTACGAATAGGACCTTCGGCTCTGTTATACATGATACCAGGTGATACAAGCTCGCAAGACCTTAATAAAACAAATGTTGGATCACTAGCTGGTCTAAGGACCTCTCTAGCTAATCCGGGATAGCATGGAATGTAGAAGTGGATCGAGGTTCACCACTCAAGGCTGCAGAATGTCCTGTGATCAGAACAACACTCTGTTTATGGAGACATTCCCGACATAAAACAAGAGCAAAGAAGAGTCATTCTCTAAACAAAACATTTTCTTAATTCATTCAAAGGTTGTGTTTACTATAGAAGAAGAGCTGAACTTATATAGGTCAATTTAGAAGTAATCATATAAATTGACATAAATGAAGAATCAATCAAATTAATTACATAAATCAATCAGTAAATAAGTTTGGAGGGTTTTTAGCAATCAACCTTTATTTTGATTGATTCGTTATATCTAGACATCTTTTTGATATATCCATTTGATTGTCTTCTAGAATCTTATTTGAAATATAGGCTTGATTTGCATTGGACCATTTGCTGATGAGTCATTGTGTGGGCTAGAATTCACACACAACCAAAAAATTGTCAAACGGATCTTTGAAGGGATTGTCGACTCTAACTCTATGAATCGCTCAGAAAGTAAAGACAAAAGACAAAGAACAAAAGAAGGAAGTGGGGTTGTTTTATTGATCGTAAAGAGATTTATCGTATACAAGCTGTTAAGACTTAGGCTATTCGAGAGAGATCAAGATGTAAAAGATGATCTAAGACTTACGACCTTAGATCTTATATATACTCATAGTCTTCCCTTCCTCCGATATACTTCCCTTTCTTCGATAGTCTTCGGGATTGTTTCCTTTCCTCCGAGATGTGCTGATGATTTTATTCTAGAACCTTCTTGCTTGACGGCGCTCAGATTATATCTTAGGGTTGTGTCTTGACAAAAGATAGAGATGGCCTCACGACGCGGAACTGGGCCGTTCGGCTAACTAGGAGTGTTTTTGGGCCCACGAGATCGTCCGATAATCTCGTGAGTCGTATGTGTTCAGATGATTACCTCGTTAAAAACCTTGGTACACAAAACCACATGGGAAAAGTCCTTATCGAGGGAAAAAGAGTTTGACCACGTATATGAAATGTTCATCGTGGGTCGTCCGATTGTCGATAGTTGTAAACGTTTGATCAATCGGGACCCACATGATGATTTGAGTCGCGAAACTTGAATGGGAACAATCCTGCGGGTCATGCATGGTTACTTATCCGTGGGACGTGTCGAGGGACGTAGTCGAAGGATATGTGGCCCGCAGATAATAAGAGAAGAAGCGTGGCCCGCGAGTTACGTTGCGATGTAGCTCGCGACCCACACGAAGAGTAGTAGCCCGTGAGCTACGTTGCGATGTAGCTTGTGGCCCACAACTCATCGTGTGGGTCACAAGCTACATCGCAACGTAGCTCGCAGGCCACAACTCATCGCGTGGGTCACAAGCTACATCAAAATGTAGCTCGCGTGCCATGACTCATCGTGTGGGTCGCGAGCTACGTTGCGATGTAGCTCGCAACACACACGATGGTCGTGTCCCACGTGACGTGTCGAGGGACTTGGTCCGTGGGACCTATCAGAAGGATTGGATTGTTGGACGCATCGGAAGGATCATGGGATGTATCGGAGGATCCTCAGAAGGATTGTGGGGGATATCGGAGGATCCTCGAAAGGATCATGGCCCGCGAGCAAGAAGAGACTCGCATGGCCCGCGAGTCTTGCTCTCATTGTGTCTCACGAGCCACTGATAAGAAGGGGCCCACGAGACCTTGCAGAGACTTGGCTCGCGAGCTACGTCATGTTGTACCTCGCGAGCCTTGCAACGGTATGGCCCACGAGATGTGTCAAGAGAATTTGTCCCCGGAATGCAGTCGTAAGGATCATCGATGAACGTCTTGAAAAATTGGAAGGATCATCGATGAGTACCTAGGTCAGCTGGAAGGACCATCGATGAATCGAAAGGATCATCGATGAATGCCTAGATATAACGGAAGAGTAATGGCCCACAGACCACAACCAATGTTGTAGCCCGCGAGCTACAAGAGTCGTGGCACGCGAGCCAGGTCTTGTTGTGGCTCACGGGCATCTCGAAGATGTGGCCCGCAAGACCTGTCTAGAGACTTTTTTCGCGGGCATATCGAAAGGACAATCGATGAATCGAAAGGATCACCCATTAAGGCCCGGATGAGTCGGAAGGACCATCGATGAATTGGAAGGATCATTGATGAATGCCTTGATGAATCGGAAGAGTGGTGGCCCAAGGACCACAACCAATGTCGTAGCCCATGAGCTACAAGAGTCTTGGCCTGTGAGCCAAGTCTTGTTGTGGCTCGCGGGCTTCTCGAAGACGTGGCCCGCGAGACGTGTCTAGACACATTTTTTGCGGGCATATTAGAAGGACTATCGATGAATCGGAAGGATCACCGATGAAGGCCCGAATGAGTCGGAAGGACCATCGATGAATCGGAAGGATCACTGATGAATGCCTTGATGAATCGGAAGAGTGGTGGCCCACAAACCACAACCAATAATGTAGCCCGCAAGCTACAAGAGTCGTGGCCCGCGAGCCAAGTCTTGTTGTGGCTCACTGGCTTCACGAAGACTATCCCACGAGACGTGTCTAGAGACTTTGTCCGCGGGCATATCGAAAGGACTATCGGTAAATCGGAAGGATCATCGATAATGCCCGGATGAGTCGGAAGGACCATCAATGAATTGGAAGGATCATCGATGAATGCCTTGATGAATCGGAAGAGTGGTGGCTCACAGACCATAATCAATGTTGTAGCCCGTGGGCTACAAGAGTTGTGGCCCGCGAACCAAGTCTTGTTATGGCTTGATATAGATGATATTTTACCGCTTTTATTTTTCGGTGTTTTTATCAAAAATCTATTTATTTTTAAACATAAACTACTGGATTTCACGTTTTTCTGTTTGCAAAGTGTTTTTGTGAAAACAATGCATTTTAGGTTGCAAAGGGACACTTTTTACCGAATCCAGCAAATCAACATCAGAAGTCCAGGCCCGGATGAAGTAGAGGTTCATTTTGGAATGAAGTGAGGAGTTAGAACAATTAAGCGACGAGAATTAGCTTTCACATGGGCTTGGAATCGTGCCAAAATTCTTCAGGAGTAAGAGGTTAAGCCCAAATTATTGAAGGAGTGTCCAGAAGCCCACAAGACTAGAAGGCCCAATCGATCGCACAAGAGGCCCACCGACCGATCGAAGCCCATTTTATCAAGAAGTTTCCAGAACAAATTCAGATATGTACCATTGCATTTGAGGAGATATTTGCTTACGTTGAATATAAACTCAGGAGATACGGAATCTTCAGAAATGCTCAGGAAGATTACGGTCGATCGGTCAGGATAACGACGACCGATCGATCAATTGAAGATAACCTCTAAAATTTGGATGTTTATCCAAATCTTCCTCCTGATTCTTCTCAACCCTTTGCTCGACCCTCTCCGCTATAAATACAGACCTCTGACGTCTGAGAAAAACATCAGAAATTCTCTAAACGTTTCCAGGCATCCATGCTTATAGTTTATCAGTTTTATCAGTTTTTTTTTTCTCTTTCATTTTGTCTATTGCTTCAAAGAAGAAGTCTGTAATCTCTGCATTTCTAGAGAAGCTATTCTTAACTCATTCTATATAAGCAATTTTCATTTATGTCTACTCTTGTTATATCTGAGTGGTCTTTTAGTTAGGAATAGTGTTTTGCTAGGAGGAGTCATGGTTTGGTAGATTGGCAATATGATTATATAATGAGTAGTTTATAGGCTTACTTTCATATCAGTACTTAATCTAAATGATAGGATAAATCGGCTACTAATACACCACTTAGAGTAAGAGATCCAGATCTTGATAGTGAAAGCTCTTCTATTTATTAGATTAATAGGATTTGATTTCTTGAATTTAATGCCTAGATTGGTTAGTTGATCAGCCCAAAGGTTCTCTTTCTGAAAGGATATATGTTAGAGTTAACTAGGATACCAATTGAACTAGACTAGCTAAACCTGGCCATAAGGACAGTTAGTTATTAGTGAAATCAACTATATAGCTTAAACTAGTAGTTATATAATTATTACCTTGAATAATTTAAACTGTGATCCACTGATGCATTATCTGACTTCCCAATGCCTTTTAATATTGAATTTTCTCACGTTTATTTCATTTTAGTCATTTCAGGCATTGACCGATCGACCGCATAATCTGCCAACGACCGAGAGGTGTTCCAAACGATCGATCAGTTCTCACGACCGATCGATCGTAACTAAAACCAAATCATTTTGCTTGCTTAGCTCGAGTGAAGTTAGACGTGATACTGTGTGACTCTGCTCTCTTTGGATTCGATCCCTAAGTACTACTGCAAGAGCCTGTGCGCTTGCAAGAATATTTTGGGTGAAAACTTAATACCCATCAAGTTTTCTGACGCTGTTGCCGTGCAGCAACAGTGACCACTAGCATAACAATCAAATTCCAGACTAAGCTTTTCATATTTACATTTTCATTTTCATTTTTAGTTTCAATCATTTTGCATTTAACATTTGAATTTGGCTTTTTCTTTCTTTCTCCTTTTTCCAGGTGTATGCAGAGAAGAAGTCAAGGAGACGACGACCTGCTCCCACTTGAAACAGAAATCCAAAGAATAGAGAGAACCAACCGTAAGCTTGCCCGGTTAAGACTACTGGCGGACCAGCAAGATCAACAGTTCAATGATGGTGAACCTCGCCTCATTGGAGGAGACCAAAGAAGACACAGAGACGAACGTCCACAAGGAGATGAAGGAGACAGAGCCGCTGAGCCAAGAGTCGATCAAAGAACCATAGCAGACTATCATTCGATCGATCAACACCTGTTCACATGTTCGATCGATCGGTGATCAAACCAGTTCAACCTCCACGAAACGATTTTGAGATAAAACCTCAAATCATAGCTTTGGTGAAGCAGAACCAATTCCACGGAAATGCTCACGAGCACCCAATGGACCACATTGATTTCTTCGACGAAATTTGTACCACCACAAGGCAAAATGGATTTCCTACCGACTACTTCAAGTGCAATCTCTTTCAATTCTCTTTGGCGGACAAAGCCCATCGATGGCTAAAAACTTTACCACTATGTTCCATTACTACATGGGAATGTTGTAAGTCAGTTTTTTCTTAACCACTTTTACACTAAGTCCCGCTCTAATCAGTTAAGGAACAAGATACAAAGATTTAAATAAGCCCCTGTTGAAACTTTCTTCGATGTTTGAGAAAAGTTTAAGGGTTATATGAGAGACTGCCCCCATCATGGTTTTGATGAAGCTAACCTTTTATGTGCTTTCAACAGAGGCATAAAGCCAATATATCAGTTATCTCTTGATACAACTAGCAATGGTGATTTTACCACCAAGACCGTTAAGGAAGGACAAGCTCTCATCGAGAACTTAGCTGCAAGTGACAGTAATAACTCAACTGAATTTGATAGGTCTGTGCCCACAAATGAAGTGGAGTTAAAGCAGATCACGGAGCTTCGAGGAATGATAAGCCAAATCCTAAGAAACCAACAGAGGGCTGTGAACTCTTGTGAAGCTATGATTGACAAGAATGCTGGACCAGCAATGAACGAAGAACAAGAAGGTTATGAAGAAGAAATGAACTACGTGGGAACACAAGGTAATTTTCAAAACCGAAATTTCAATAGTTTTAAAAATAATAACCTCTCTTACAGGAATCCTAACGTGAAAAACCCTCAAGACCAACATTATCCATCTCAAGAAAAATCCCAATTTAACTCCTACACCCGAGGAGGAGGATTTAATTATGAAAATCTCCAGCAAGGTAGTTATGGTAGAGGCACTAACCCCAGCGGAAATAATTTCCAGAAAAGACCTTCTTTTGGTAATTTTCAGGCTAGAGCACCAGAACCAACGTCACCTCGAGACTCTAAGATCGAGAGAATGCTCCAACAGATCATGATCAGCCAGGAGAGTCAAGGGAAAGCCATAGAAGAGAGAATAAATGGCGTCTACCAAGACCTCAACGGAAAGTTCGAAGCTGTCTCACTCCACGTAAAAAAGGTGGAAGTACAAATTGCTCAGACTGCGGAAGCAATGAAATGCCAGAATGGTGTGCTTCCAGGGAAACCATAGTAGAATCCTAAAGCTTTTTGCAATGCCATCGAGGAAGTCCTGGTGCCGTATCCATACATGATGATAGAAGAGGAGTCTTCTGACTCTAATAACAATAACGAGGCCAGTAACATTGTTTCAGGAGGAAACAAAATCAACTACCCCTGGACACAACCAAGGACATTGGTCATGGAGTAAGACCTGGGAAATTTGTATTCCCTTGCAAAATCACAAGTTACAAATTCCTAAACTCACTTTGTGACACTGGTTTAACGTGAATGTCATGTCTTCAAATGTTGCAAGCAAGATAGGACTCTCAAACCTAGTCCACTCCAACTTGTCACTGGTGTTTGTAGACTCGCACTCAAGAATACCCAAGGGAATAGCATGCAATGTCAAGCTGCAAATTGGCTCAACAACAGTACTCGTGGATTTCCACATAATCGAAGTAAAAGAAGCACGCTCGCTGATTTTCAGAAGAGGATTTCTCGCCACCGTTGGGGTTGTCGTTGACTTACCAAACAGTAGAATGAGCTTAGGAAGAATCAACCCCAAGATCTACTACCCCTCTCTGCCAAGTTCATGCATAAAAGGAATAATTTACATTGGAAGGAGGAAAGTTCATGAGCCTGGAAATGAACCGCCAAAGTTAATAAAGAAAGGGAGAAACCCCAGGAGTTCAGGAGGAAGCTTGTCACCCAAGGGAAGAAGGAGAAAGAGCGCAACAGACCATACTCCACGATCAAAATGGTAGTGCCAAATGATGCTTATGGAGTAGGAAAATTAAGGCGCCAAGAGCTAACGGCCCTCACTGAGAGGTACATGTGGGAAGATTGTTCCCCCACGAGGAGTCTCGATGCTGAGAGTGTTAAGGGTAAAGAACCTGACCCACATGAAGGCAATGCCAAGGAGGAGGAGCCTCAACCGTCTGACCACCCACCGGAGAACTAAAATTCTCCAAACCATGTCGAGCTAATCGACATTAAACAAAAGCGCTGAGTGGAAGGCAACCCATTAATGTGTCTTAGATTAAGTTTAATTTTAACGCATTGGTTCGTGTCTCAAGAAATAGGATTCAAGGATTCAACCAAGAGGATGAAGAATCGATCGATCGCCTTATACAACAATCGATCGATCATCTGCAGTTCACAAGCTCATTTTAATTTTTCTAGGGAAAACCAGAGGCCACTGATTCGAATCAACTGGTGATCCAGGAGAATATTGCATGCTTCAACACTAATCGAGAGAGAGTAAAAAATCAGGAGAATCACGCTGCGATTCGATCGATTGATGGTTGTATCGATCGATGAAGTTCCAGAGAGATGAACATTTCCTCAATTTAAAACGACAAATGATGATATACTGATGACGTCCGGTACAA
>OVAP01001359.1:5913-24306 GCA_900406295.1 Aurinia saxatilis | reverse complement strand
GGGGACTTAATTGTCTGCCTATAAATTATAGTTTTAGAATTTCGCCTAAGTTTTAATTTTGTTTTTAATTTTAATTTATTATTATTATTATTAATTTTTCCGTTTTTATTTTATTTTATTTCTTATTGCTCATAGATTTATTTTTTTATTTTATTTTAGGTAAAAAACAAAAAAAGAATATGGCCATAAATTACATTGAAGGAGAAGTCATTCTAGATAAGCTTGAAGAGGTAGTTCGTCATGTTTCATCAAACGAAATAGAAGGTACACATGAATCATTCTTAGCCACCATTGTGAAGTTATCTTCTGATTTGGATGCCATATTTTCCGATAGAGATTTATTTACTGGTTTGGGAATTTCATTGCTTGTTGATGAATGATATGCTTTGATAAGTGAGTCTGAAAAACTGGATACTCTAAGAGTTGAAAAGCTTTCTAAGTGTTACCATAATATTGATTATCTACATGCTTTGAACGTTCATGAGCTTTCAATGAATGAGGAACATGAATTGGTTTGGGTTTTGGTCGATCGACAATATGAACTGATCGATCGATGAAGCGCCTTTTGGTCGATTGCATATTATGCGTTCGATCGATTGATGCTTGCAAATGCTAAAACAAAATAAACGTGAGATTAAACAATAACTAAAGGCGTTAGGAAATCAGGTAATTCATATGAGAATCACGGTTTGAATTATTCAGGGTAGTGACATGTGTAAATAGTCTAGTTAAGGCTATATAATTGAAATCACTATTAACCGGCTATCCTTATGGTCAGGCTTAACCGATCTAGTTCGATTGATATCCGAGTTAAATCTAACTTATATCCTTCAGAAAGAGAACATATGAGATGATCAATCAATCAGACTAGGCATTAGGTTCAAGAAATCAATTTCTACTAAACTATTAAATATTAAAGCTTTCACTATCAAGTTTAGGATCTCTTACTATAAGTGGTGTATTAGTAGCAGGTTTATCCAAATATTGAATTAAGATCTGATATGAAAGTAAGCCGTTAACCAGTCATTACACAGCCCTATTGCCTATCTACCTAACCATGATTTCTCCTCGCAAAACCATATTTCTAACTAAGAAACTACTCAATAATGCTTAAGAGAAACATAACAACAATGGAAATTGCAATCATATTAATCAAAGTAGGGTTCAGAATGGCTTCTCTGGAGTGCAGAGATTACAAATTTCGTCCTTGAAAGCAATGACCAAAGTTGATAAAAGAGAAGAGAACAAAGAAAAGAACAAAAAACTATTTAACATGGATGCCTGGAAGCTTTGTGAATTTTGTGTTGTTTTTCTTTGGCTGAGACTTTTGTATTTATAATGGAGAGCGTCGAGGAGTAAGCCGAGATGAATCAGGAAGAGATTTGGATAGAGATCCAAATATTTTTGCTTATCACTCTCAGACCGATCGATTAATATTAGTTTAATCGATCGATCATATCCTGAAACGCATTTTCCGAATCTTCTATATCTTATGTGATTATCTCCTCAAATGCAACGGTCCTTGATAGGGATGATATTTTACCGCTTTTTGATATGAATTTTTGGTGTTTTTAACGAAGAAACTATTTGATTTGAAACATAAACCACTAGATTTCACATTTCTCTATTTGCAAAGTGAAAATAATGCATTTTAGATCACAAATGGGCGTTTTCTACCAAGTCCAACAAATCAGCATCAGAGGTCCAGGCCCAGATGAAGAACATGTTTATTTTGGATTGAAATGAGGAGTTTGGGAAATCAAGCCATGTGAGTTAGCTGTCACATGGGCTTGGAATCAAGTCATTAGCCCTCAGAAGTAAGAAGTTAAGCCCAAATCATTGAAGGTGTATTCAGAAGCCCATGAAGTGAAGGTCCAATCGATCGGAGGAGAGGCCTACTAATCGATCAAGGCCCATTATCTCAAGGAAACTTCGAGAACAAATTCAGATAAAGACTGTTGCATTTGGGGAGCTTTTAGGATATGTTGGAGATAATCACTGAAGATATTGAATCTTAAGAAGTAGCGTTTTGGATAACAATAGATCGACTGATATATTGGCGACCGATCGATCAAAGCCGGATAGAAACAAATATTTGGATCTCAATCCAAATCTCATCCTGATTTATCTCGGCTAACAACTCGACTCTCTCCCCTATAAATACAGACGACTAAAGCCACAGAAAATCATCACCATTCACAAAGCTTCCAGGCATTCAGGCTAAATAGTTTTCAGTTTCTCTTCTTTGTTTCTTCATTTTATTGTTGCTTTGATCATTGCTTCAAGGAAGAAGTTTGTAATCTCTGCACTCCAGGGAAGCTATTCTGAACCCTCTTTTATAATAAGCAATTTTCATTGTCATCATGTTTGCTCTTACAATATCTGAGTAGTCTCTTAGTTATGAATAGGGTTTTGCTAGGAGGAATTATGGTTTGGTAGATAGGCAACAGGGCTGAGTAATGATTAGTTTAAATGCTTACTATAATATCAGATCTTAATATAATCATAGGATAAACGTGATACTAATACACCACTTAGAGTAAGAGATCCAGAACTTGATAGTGAAAGCTATATTATTTATAGTTTGGTATAATTTGATTTCTTGAACTTAATGCCTAGATTAATTGGTTGATCAGCCCATAGTTTCTGTTTCTGAACGTGGCTTGCTTGGCTTAACTCATCACTTCATTCCAAATAATCATCTTCTCAATCTGGGCCTGGACTTCTGTTGTTGGACTTGGCAGAAATACTCATTTATGACCTAAAAAGTCTTATCTCCACAAAAACACATTGCAAACAGAGAAATGTGAAATTCAATAGTTTATGTTCCATATCAAATGGTTTCTTCATAAAAAGCACCGAAAATCCATATCGAAAGCGGTAAAATATTACCTTTATCATTGTCTGCTCCATATGCCATTGATAATGGAGTGGACTGGTTTCTATGGTCGGTCCGCTATCCCTCGATACCGAAGGTGTCCTTGGGGTGATCTCGTAGTTCCTACGGGTGGAGACGATGGGGTCGGTCCATGAATTTTCCTTTATTTTGCCACATTTCTCTCAAAGGGTTAAAGGGAGATAGTGCATCAAGTTGTTCGCAAGGGACAACTTGATCTTCTTCCCCAGAGATCAATCCTAGACAAGGGAACCCTAGGATAGCCGCCGACTCCAACTACCGTCCATGATCCATACTAGATATTACCAACTGACCCTCCCTTGGGAAGGAGGCTCCGAATAGAACTGTCCTAAGATAAAACATTTCCACGAACTTTTATGTTTTTTTTTATCACAGAATTTGGGATCTTCACACAGCTTTTGCGTGAGGGGAGAGTAAAAGGGATTCCTTTCTATCACAACAGCTTTGAGGAACCCTTTACCAAATCGCACCATGAGTCCACTATTGGACTTGTCGGTGGAGCTTCGTATACTTCCGTCTTTTCTGCCACAATATCGACGGGAGATTGAGGGTGTTTCTGGTCATCAGCCTTTGAAGTTCCAGCAAGTGTGTTTTCTTTCAAAGGAGAGGTTGATTGAGATAGATCTGGAATAATGTGCATTGTTCCCAGATCTAAGTTCAATGGTTTGATCAATTCGGTCCCAGGGAGAACGGATTGAGCAATCTGATGGTGAGAGGAGGCATCTCCAACTTCTGCCGGAGGCGACGTCTTCTTACCATTGTCGGTGGGTGGGGATTTTCTTTGTGGACGAAGGGGGGGGGGATTTGGGGAGGTTCTTTGTCGGGGAGCTGTTTTTACGTTTTTTTCATAAGGAGGGGAGGTTCTGAAGAGAGAGGGAGTAAGGAGAGCCGACGCCGTGAGAGACATCAGCGATGGTAAAAGAAAGAAGACACTATTTCCCTTTAGAGAGAGAAAATAGAGCAAGAAAGAAAGTTCGGTTTTTGGTGATTTTTCTAGTTCATTTGATTTAGTTTTGCTACATATATTTTTTTTTATAACTGTTTCTGAGTATTGGGTTTGTTCTTTCACGGGTTTTCAGTTTCAAATTTTCTTAAGATTTATTCTCGTGTGTAAGAATTTCTCATGTTATGATTTCTATTATTACGGAGATATTTGATTATAGTTTTGTTATTATGGGGGAGTTGTTTATTAGAACGTTCAAGTCATATTTTTAATCCAATTAATGGACTGTCCAAATGGACAATTATTTGTGGAGTAACATGGTTTGCACCCACGAGATGTTGTTATTCCTTTTTTTTATCAAGATCGAAGACGAGTTGAAGTTTCACCTCTTTCGAAGATTGAAGTTTGTCAACGATTGTCATCATGCCCTAATTATTTTGTTTGGTAATCATCTAATAACATTCAAAGGAGTCTGTTGATATGTATTTTCCGTTTCCGACATGATGTCTACGTCATATGTTTCGCTTGATTTCGCTTACACCTTTGTCGTGCGGGGGGTATTAGAGGTAACTTGGGGAGCAAGATGCATAACTTGGGGAGCAAGATGCGTATCTTGCGGAACATCTATGATATAACTTGGGGAGCAAGATGCGTATCTTGCGGAACATATCTATGATATGATATTATGCATAACTTGGGGAGCAAGATGTTCCGCAAGATACGCATCTTGCTCCCCAAGTTATGCATAGATCAATGAATATTTAGGAAGATTAATGAAGAGTTTGGTGTTAGAATCAATTAAGGTTTGGCTCTAATACTATGCCAAAATCTATATGAACAACTTGATATATAATAAAAGAAGATGTAATATATATGGGTTCGATACTTATCTCATATAGTGACATAATGACAACACTATGACAAATCATTAGGCAGTAGGCTTTAATATAATGACAGCACCTTGAAAAATACTGATATCATAAAAAATATAGACCAAAAATATATAGATTCGGTGTTAAATTATAAATCATTTGGTGACCAGTCAAGAGTGTTTTAGGTTGGGTACAATTTCATATCTAATTTTTAATATAAAAAAAAAGAGGCAAATTATGATATGATGTATGTACTGAATATATATTGTATTTGAATTCAAACACGATATCAATATTACAAAACCGTATAATATTTGGTTCCGCAGAATTTTGCTTTGAAAATATTGTAATTTAGATTTCTCTTTCAATATATATATATATTGTAATCAGATTTTCTTTGCAATGCAAATCTACAATCAAAAAGGAAATATCATCAAAAGAGTTGTAGAGGTGAAAGAATTTCAACGGCTCAGAGACTAGGGACACAAAGGCGTGCCAAGAAGACGTCAGCAATATCATCCATAAATTATACGTATCAACATTTTTTAATTGAATAATTAGACACTAATCACTTTTTGTATCCTAATTAAATTTAAGCATCTATGAAAAGTTTGTCGTTGGAGGGCATTTAAACTCCGTGTTTCGTACGGGTTTTCGTATTATTTATGACTTTTGTACTGCAAAGACATGTTTTGCAGCTAAGCATGTGATTGAAGTCATTTACTAAGATATGCTTTTACGATAAGATGACAAAAAAAAAATGTTTTTTTTTAATTTAGTTGTATGTCTTATCAGGAGAAAAGCATTTTCCTACAACAGAACATAAGCTAATGTTTCTAATTTCAAAATTATAACACACGGTCTCATTACGATAAATTAAACTCGATTTGGTGACATAAAAACAAAAGAAAAAAAGAATGGATCGATTATAATCTGATAAAACTGTTATAATTACACATCACATCAACATTATATAAGTACATCTCGTTTTATAGTATATAGTAGTGTATGTGGAGATGTTTAAGAGAATTGATTTAACTATCTATGTCACAAAAATGCATTTATCTTTTTGATTCAGAGAGAATTCCAGGGTTAAACGCGTTTGAGTTGGAGCAACTTAAAATGGGTGACCGACTGAGTAGTGTTCGTGGTAGCGTGTGAGTGAAGACAAAACACGGAATAAGATCTCGTGGTGATTGCATAATTAATAAACAAATCTTTCGAACCTCGCAAATTTAACACACCACCGTCGGACAGAGATGGGCCCATAGGTCAAAAGAAGACATGGAGTTTTTTTTGTATGGACGATCAGAGCGTTACAGTTTCAGTCTTATTGTATCAGATGTGGTGGGTTGATGTCTATGAGAAATGTGGATTTCTAGGAAAATTATTTGACTTCTCTTGATTTAGTTATTTTTATGATTTTTTTACTGTTGTAAAAAAAAATCCACATCAAACATATTAAAATTGGTGCAATTTAAGAGGAATGTGATGTTTGAATAGTCTTTTTTACCCTTTAATAATTGTTTGACCGATGACAAAAGACAAAAGTGTACGGCTTTGCCAATGACCTCTTTTCCCCTGTGGCTAGAAGTGTTTTTTTTGTTGTTGATAAAAATGTTAGTCTGATCATATATTTCCTTATACTTACGTAAAACAGATTTAACTGCCTTGAAAACAGTCTCATTGATTATAAATCTTTAACCGTGAAACTTCAACATCCACTGTTTAACGCTAGAATGAAAGGGTTTAGCATCAAAACCTAACCCAAACGTAAAAAACAAGATATGTCATATCACCAATCAGATGTTCTGGTGTTTGTTAAGGCTCAAGGAGAGATCAATAGATAGACATGCGGGAATTTTTTTGAAGTTACACAAAATACAAAACATCAGCTCAGCACAAGAGACATTCCCAACATCACAAGAGATAATGTCTCAAAATCTGAACCAAACCAAATCTACTTTGAATGAAAGATCATCGCACGCAAGAATACGATCACTACGGTCACCAGATCAACTGGTCTACCGGTATCCAACCTGGGAAATTCGTTGATATGCTTAAATTTACCCTAAGAGCTAACTGCAAGAGCACAGTTAATTAGTTGTAGTACTTAGGGATCGAATCCACAGAGACTTTAAGCTGCACTATAAATTGTAGACTCAAACTACGCTAAGTATATTAAATACATTTGACTAACGAAAACTATTAATTAAAGGTGTTGGAAAATGTTTTAAATCAATTAGACAAAATCTAGGTCTTGGATAATTCTTTGGGTAATCTGAAGTTCAAATATTAAATAATATTAAGAGGATAATTAAGATCTGTCCTAGAACATAAATCACTACTGTAAAATCAGTTAACTGTCGTTGTGAAGATTATCTATGTCTAAATCATAGAATTCCAAATTTCTTTGTAAATTCTATAAATAAAAAACAAGCATTAAGTTCAATTGGTTCACAAAATCCCTAAACCAAATTTCTTTGCAGGTAGGTATTTTGCTCATCCAAAATATTTCCAGCAATTAATTATGCTTTCACATCAATTAGTGAACCTATAATTCTAGGTGATCAAGGTAGAACAAGCATTAAACACAATTTTAGATGAAGAACTATATATGATTCCTAATATTTATCCTAAACTATAAATTCATCATAAACCCTAGAATTACCCTAAGCCTAACAAAAAAACTACTCACACATATTAATTGAAACAATCAATATGATTAAAGAAGAATGCATGTAAAGAGATATCCGATAAAATAAATAAAGAGGGTTCAGAAATCTTCTCTATGAATAGAATCTTCTCTTTAAAAGCTTTGGAACAACTAAAACTAAAACTAAAAACAAGTATTTATACAGCTAAAACACTATTTGAACCTTCTGAAAACTTTTCATAAGTTTATGGACAGTTTTGTAATTTTCTATTTCTTCTGGTCAACTGTGAAAATGAGTGGAGTGTCGATCGACATCCTTGGTAATAGTTGCCATTTTTATTTCTCTGCAAATTTCTCCAAAAACCTTCTAGAATGCTCCAAATTCACCAAATGCATGGTATAGGCTGTAAATACTAATAAAACCTAGAAAAACACCTAAAAGACTGGACAAAACACTTTATATCGTGGCTAAAACCCATAAAAACCACGATATATCATTCGTCCACTTCAGTTTTGATAGAGTTCTCCTTTAATGGAAGCCTGATATCATCAATATCGACATCGAGTTCAAACACTGATCTAAGTACCTCATAAAATATTTAATCGTAACAAGATTACACATTTCCGACTTTTACAACGACACCTTCGTATATCTCAGAGGAGATAGTGTTGTCCAAAAAAAAATATCACTTCACACGAGGAAGAGGGCAGTGCAAACCACACAGGGATATTTAACAATCTGAACCTCAATATCTAAGGGCAAGAGCCGGAGGCTCGTGAAGGAGTTTTTTCTGAGGATCATGGAGAAGCACTGCACAGACTTAAAATAAATAAACTCGAATATGCACCATGTGATCAACACGACCCGTAAATCAACCGCCTAGTAGAGAAAAAACAACACGGAGTCCATCCACCACAAGGTTGGATAATATCCTAGCGTAGGATATAGGAAAAATTCAGAAGACAAAGTTGTAGCATCTGAATGCCTTAGATCGGTAAAAGGTTTGAGAAGAAAGAAACTGACAACTTCCTCGTGCCTAATTGTTATATGATTTTATTTATTATAAATTAAAAAACATTATTATTCAAAGGGGAAAATCCTGAAAAATACACGAACTCGTCCATTTTTGCCAAAAAAATACACAAATTTTTTGCGTTGCCATATTAATACACGAAGTGAATTTCGTTTTCAGATTAATACACGAACTAAGTAATTTTGCCATTTTCATACACGACGTCAAACTTAAATTTTTAAAATCCAATTTGCCCTCATCTTTCTTCCTCAAACCAATTTACTCTTAAGTTTTAAATTAACCCCATAAATAAATATTTAAAAATACAAAAAAAATTAAAATGAATTTTAAAACGTCTTATAATGTTTTATAGGATTTTAGGTTTGAAATCTAAGGATTAGGGTTAAAACCTTAAACCTTAAAATTTTAAACAATAAAAATGGTTTTAAACCCTTAATCCCTAAAAATATAAACATTAAAAACTTAAAATTTAAATTCAAATACTTATTAAACACTAAACCCCAATTATACAAATTTTCAACACTAAATCCTTAATTATTAAACCATGAACGTCACAAATCATATTGGGTTACCCATTTTAAACCCTAAGTTTTAATTTAGGGTTTAAAATTTTAGGATATAAGGTTGAAAATATGTGAGTTGGGTTTTAGTGTTGAATGAATATTCGGTTTAAGTTTTAAGGTTTTAAGGGTTTAAAATATTTTTTAGTGTTTAGAATTATAGGGTTTAGGGTTAAAACCCTAAACCTTAGGTTCTAAACCCTAAAACTCTCTATAATATTATAGGATATTATAAAATGGGAGAATCTCCAAAAAATGCCCTTTCTGGGTGCACATTTTTTAAAATACCTTATTTTTGGCTACTTTTGAAAAATATATTAGTTTCAAACTATAATCAATGTAAATTATCATTTTTAATATTTTTAAATATTCTATAATGTTTTGTAGGGTTGTAAGGTTTAGAATCTAGGGTTTAGGGTTAAAACCATAAACCCTAAAATTATAAACCCTAAAAAATCCTTAATAAATCCAAAACTCCTAAAATATATACCCTAATACCTCAAACATAAATCCAAATAGTTTGTAAAGCACTAAACCCTAATCCTACAAGATTTAAGCCCTAAATTAAATTTTAAATCAATCCTAAATCCAAAAATGGTATTTTGAAAAATAAGTGGAGGTATTTTTGAAATGGGCATATTGAAAATTGAAACGGGCATTTCTTAAAATTTATCTTATAAGATTTATCTTAATTTTTTTGCATTTTTAAATATTTATTTCTGAGTTTTATTCAAAACTTAAAAACAAATTAATTTGAAAAAGAAAGATGAGGGTAAAATTGGATTTTCAAAAACTAATTTTGACATCGTGTATGAAAAAGACAAAATTTCTAAGTTCGTGTATTAATCTGAAATCGAAATTCACTTCATGTATTAATATCGTGTATTTTTTTGACAAAAATAATCGAAATTGTGTATTTTTCAGGGTTTTTTTGTTATTCAAAAACATATTATTTTTATAATAATTTATGTTACTAACTATTATACAGTTTTAAATATAGCCGGTTCATCTTGTTAAACTTTGCTTTAGTTGTAAACTTCATTTTAGTGTGGTTACATTCTCATCATTTGCAAGATTGGAGTCCCAATTATTTAAATTAATAATAATATCGTTTGTGCGAAAAAAAAACTATTATTTGTTTATATTTAGTATCATTTAAATTTTAATAAAAATTAATAGTTTAAGATATTCATTATTAAAAAAAGGTAAAAATACGTTAGATTCAAAAAAATTAAATCGAACAAGTAAATTGAAGGAAAGGCAAATCGAAGATTTTTGTAGTAGTTTTTTTCTGATAAACTTTTTTTATTTTCCTGAAATATAATTTCTTACTAGGGCAAGGAGAACTGTTTGTTTCTTACGTAGACAGCCTGTAACTGAAATTATCTAAAAAGATTGTTAGATAGTACAAAATTAGCGATTATTATGTGTGTGCCTTCAAAAAAAAAAATGCCCTTTTCAATATGTTTTTAAAAAAAATACTTTTATTTATTTTTTAAAAATACTTATTTGAATTTAGGGTTGATTTAAGGTTTAATTATATGGAATTTAAGCATATATCCTCTTTTTTTTTTTATCCCATTAATCACATATATCTACCTTCTTTTTTTTTAGTTATTTTCTGGTAAAAAGTCTAAAATACTCATATTTAAATATTAACTATTTATGGAGTTTTAAGATTAAGGATATAGAGTAACCCCTAAAATCATAAATCCTAAAAAGTCTTTTTATCCCTAGTAAATCTTAGGAGGGTGTATTGGATCATGTATTTGGAGTGGTTTTGTGTGATTTGACAAACTCAGTGTTATTGGAACATGTATTTTAAAAAACCTTTTAAAAATCAGTGTTATTGGACTAGTGATTTTAACAAACACCATCAAATTCAGTGTTATTGGAAATATTTTAATCATTTGGTTTTAAGTGATTTTAGAGTGTTTTGGATGAATTTTTAAGTTAAAAATGGAAATACTCAAATCACATGGTTTTAGGTGAAATTTGATGTGATTTCATTAAAACTCTTCCAAATCATCAAAACTCTCCCAAACCTCATTAAACATCAAACCATTTCAAACTCATGATCCAATACACCCCCCTTAACCTCCTAAAATATAAACCCTAAACCCTAACAATTAAACCCTAATAGTTATTAAAAATTAAACACTAAGTTTATAAAGGTTTAACCCTAAATCCTAAAATATAAGTAAATCATAAACTCTATAATTTTACTAAACCCTAAATCATAAAATTTTAAACCCTAATAAATATATTATTTATGAAAAATAGTTTTGGTAAATAAAGGCTGTGGATATATGTGATTAAAAAAAGAGTGTGGTTATATGTGGTTAGTGGTTATGTAAAGTTGGATATATTTGTCATTCTCTCTTAATTTAGACCTTAAATCTTGTAGGGTTAGAGTTTAGTAGTTTACAAACTATTTGAGTTTATATTTGAGGTATTACGGTTTATATTTTAGGAGTTTTGAATTTATTAAGGATTAAAACTTTTTTATGATTTAGAATTTTAAGATTTAAGGTTTTAACAATAAACCCTAGATTCTAAATCCTACAACCCTACACAATATTATATGATATTTTTAAATATTAAAAATGATCATTTAGATTAAAACTAATATATTTTAAAAAAATAACAAAAAAAATATTTGTAAAAAAAGATAAAATAAAAGGGACATTTTAGAAATTTCACTAAATAAAAATTCGAATCCAACGTTTCTGCGTTAGATGCAACTTGGCAAGTACTTTGATCAAATCGTATTCTTTATAGGATATTTTTCGTGATTTTTATATATTTTACTCCTTTTCGGTGACCTTTTTAATATGTTGTCGATCAAAGATAAAGTTTGCACGATTCTATATATCTAACTATAATAATCTTGTTCCTATCTTAAGTTGCAAGTGCAGGATGTGTACTTGCCAATAAGCTTCTAGAATCTCGGTAAATCATCGTTGTGCTCATAGCTTCAGTTCTAAACATTTTTTCCGATAACCTATTTTTATTCTTTTTAACATACAAAAACGACCACTTTTCCCAGTAGACTAAGCTTGTCTTTTTAACATACAAATACAAACCAGTTTACCAGAATGGAGAATACAAAGTCCATAAATAAAAGAACGACTCAGACCTAAACTAAATACAACGCAAAGATGAATACAGCCCCTAATCAATTTTTGCCACTAAGACTTGAGAAATACAATTAAAAATATAGTCATATTAAATATCCAATAATCACACGACTAAATCGGAGAGTTTTTATAATTTTTCACTAGGATAAAAAGATTGACAATAAAGTGAAATCATATTTATAGAAGAGAAAAAAGTCGTCAACCTTTAAATATTTTGTTGGATAAGTTTTGGTTATGTGAATTCTCATTCACACCATTTGGTGTTAACTGTGGAAATCTCATCCACTGTTCATAAGAAGAATCGCTTGTGATCTACGAACATGATTGAAAGTGACAATCCAATGCAACATTTCAATCCCAATAAAAAGAAAAAAATGTTGTTAAACATCTTTTTTTTTTCTTTAGTAGTTGTGAATTTGGTTGTGAAAACTATGACTAAATAGAAAAACAAATTTTTAGCGTATTAAGAGTGTACAAAACGTGTCAATCCGATTTCATAATTCACATTTCATTCAAGTTTTGATGTTTAAAAACGTGTTAAGAAAAAGTAAAACAGTAATTCTCTAATTACATAAATTTTGACCCATTTTATTCATTTGACATGCTTTATTTTCATTTGGTTCACTTTATCGATTTGATATGCTTAATCCGCTCCATTTACCCGCTGTCCCAATCATACTTTATACATTATCAATTTCTCCAAGTCGCCAACCAAACATGATAATATTTGTAGCAAAATGTTTTAGCAAATGAATCAAATAATCAATCATATCAGTAAGCTTTATTGGGCCCTCTCAAATATAGTCGAGTTTTATATAGATGGTGATTAAGAGTTTCACTAGAGTATATATAAATATAAAAGCATATATTATAACCATTTAATTTTGTTGCTATTGCACATAAATCTATTTTTTTAATTGCACATAAATCTTCCCACCATTTGATTATTATAAACGTACAGCATTGCGGCCATATGCGTTTGTCGCGACTCCTGATAAATAACAAAGCAATAAACTCATTTAGTTTAGTTTACGAACTAAGTAAAGCTTTAATTAGAATGATTCCCAAATCTTCACATGTGGGGTTACATATCCATTCGAGATTTGCTGTTCAAAACACATATCCAATAGAATGATTTACCTCTTTTGTAAAGATTCTAATCGACAATATACACTAGTAATTTTATAAATTAATTTTGATCGTTGCTTTTTCTTTAAAGATAAACTAGTTTCTTGATCATCTTAGAAGATCTCTCTCGTTTGTCCTGGACCCAATTGAAGATAGCTTCTGGCGTTTTTCGCGAATGGACAGTTTTGCTCCTCGTCACTACATATAAAATTTAATCAGAAATTTTCAACTTCAACAAATTGAGTTGGCCAAATCTTGAGCCCTCTCGCAGTGTATAGAGACACGGCCTTCGTATCTAACCTCGATCTTCCCTGGGAGGCAGACTTGGATTCACTAGAGGAGAAAGCATAATCCGATTCTTTTGGTGTTATTGATCTTCTCTTTTAAGTTTCTTAGTTTTTTTGTATTGATTTAGTTGTAAGATTAACTACAAGTTTGTTTTGGTTTTACTGATTTAATCCCTAATCTATGTTTATGTCTTTGTTTAGTCCCGGAATTGATTGGATTCGCCGGCATCTAAAAAATTTAATCTAATAAATAAATTATCTTTTAGTGTGAAGATAATAATTATAATAAATATGTTTTTTTCACTTTCGAATTAAACTAGTATAAAATCAAAACTGATAAAATAACTATATCTGAAATTCTTATGTAAATATATGGCTCCAATTATATTCAAAAGAATTGATTAGATTTATCTCTAATTTCCAAATGTAGAGTTAGTTATTCATATAAAAAAGAGTTGCCACAATACAAAACTAAAAAGAATGTCACAACAGTTGTTAAAATCTAACTACAACATTTCTTTGCGAAATTGGTCTACCTCAACAACCATGTCCAGATCTTCACTTTATTAGTTATTAGTGGAAATCTGCACATTGTACCGAAATATAGTTAGGAAAATCAGTTGTAAAAACTTATAAATTTGCAGATTTTGTAAGAGAGCTTATAAATTTTTATAAATCTGCAGCAACAAGCATTGGACAAAAAGTAAGACTTGGTGTGAATCATTAGCTGTCTCAACCTCTAAGTTCTTAGAAACTAAGTTATTACTCTTTCTAACCAAACTTTGAGACTGAGATGTAACCAAACTTCACCGTAGTACCCACCAATTTTGAATCCTTTACAGTCACAATCTTCACCATAGTCGATATCGTCGCCATCACAATCCCTGTTGTAGCTCCCAAAATCGTCGTCGTCAAATTGCTCCATGTCTTGCCCTTCGCCAAATGGCCGACGTCAAATCGCCTTCAACATCTTTCTCAAGAAAAAAAATTGGGGAATTTTGAGAATTAAAAAATAGAGAATGAAGAGAGTAAAATAGTCTAAACCAGTTAAAAATAAAGCGGTAGTTTTGTAAAGAGACGGGAAGTGGTAGTTTTGTAAAGAGACTGGAAGTGGTAGTTTTGAAAACTCCTTCTTCTTGAAAGTGGTACTTTTAAAAAATTTCCATTAATTTTTTTGTTTTTTTTTGTCAAGACCATTAATCCCTTATTTATTATTTGGGATTACACTTTATTGACAAAGTCCTAGGTGTCATGCTCAGAGAAAAAAATAATGTTAATTTACGCTGACGTCAATATATAGTTTTATCGATGATGTCTGATCACAGTCAGCAGTGGAGAAATGATATATTCAAAACAACATAAGACGCATAAGACGACTCCGGGGAGATAAATCAAATTTCTGGTGAGTCTAGTCATGTAAATCTGTTTGTAAAACTCGGTAGCTCGAAGAATTAAAAGTGTTGCTCCCTCAAATTCGAGTAGATCTCTCTTTTTAATTTTGCAAAATGGGTATTTTTTAATTTCGGATATGTTAAGCGATTTTGACGATTTCCATGTGTTCTTCTTTCAAATTCAGAGATTTCTGGGTTTATATATCCATGTTTATTAACGCTTATTCCTTAATTGAATATACCTTAGTTAAAGGCAACGTATAATGATTGATTCATAATTTAATCCAGAGGTCATGAATCAGGTAAAATTCTACACTTGGATCATCGGAATAAACTTTTTGGAAATTGGGAAGATTCTAGGTTAGTTTTTTTGAGTGATTTGGTGTATTTGTACAGTTTCTTTGGGGACTTGGTCTTGCTCCATACGCAGCGAAGTGCACTGATGTATTTGGATTAGACGAAGAGCTTCTAGAGATGGTTCCTAAGCATGTTCTCGTTGTTCTCTTCCTTTACCCATCACCAAAAAGGTATCTATCCCCTTCCTTTATCAATTCAGAAAGTTTATTCTTTGTATTGATTGTGTTTTTGATTTGTAGAGTGAAGAAGAGAGAATCGAGCAAGACAAGGAACTCAACACGTGCAGGTTTATTTGAGCTTTTTTATACAAAGCTTTCAGATCATGCACCATTTTTTCTTTTAATTATTTAACAATAAAGTGTTTTGTTATGTTTCATTAGGGTCTATGACGACTGTTTATGTTCTCTCTGTGTTTTGTTTTATGTTTGTAACAATTCTTAAAGTTAGGTGAACTTTGTTTCATTTCCATCGTTGAAAGTATTAAACCTTGTCATTAAACACAAACCTCTTTTGGTTACCAAAGGAGTGTTATATCTTTAATAGAATTCAAGCATATAATCCGTAATGGTTAACATTTTCGTCTTCTCTTGTGATGTTATGTAGTGAGAGTATCATTAGAGTTTTTTGTGCATTGACATGTAACGGTTCGAGTTTGTGCTATAAACTGAAACTGTCTTTGTTGTTTTAACTGAAACCAGGTTCATAATATGGTTGATAGTGAACATCTCAAGTGACTTTATCCTTTTTATTTCATACCCATATAGTGTATGTGTCGAGCTGAATTGATTTGTGGTTACCATCTCAAGAGATAATTAATAAATATTTATCACTCTGCTCTGGTTCAATTGTGTAAAGTTGAGCAATTTTGCTTTTGTTACCAGAATATAAGGCAGTTTGGGAAGTCTATGTTGGAGCACGTTTCAAGTACCAGGATCCTGTCTTGTGGGCTGAAGTTTCTCTCTTCTCAAGGTTCAAACTCCACTTATGCATTCAGTGATCTGCGATGACAAACAGGTACTTTCCACTGTATATTATCCTTATTGTGGTATCCTCTCTTAAGCTAATGGCTCATAAAACTTTAAGCTTCCATGTGTTTCCATGGAACAGGTTGCTTTTCTGCTTGTGAGACATAGTGCAGATGTACATGTAAAAGACGAGAAAGATTACACTGTTCTAGGTCAAGCTTGCAATGATTGCAGACATGCACTTAACGATGCTATGAAAGAAGGATAAAATTAATGTGGTTTAGCCAAAAAACATAGACCAAGTTTGAGAGTTTTGATTAGTTAAACCCGGACGTTCTTTTTATGACAAGGAAATATAAGGATTATTCGTGATTTTTATTCATGTTTGCAAAAATGTTCATGGTCAGAAACTTTGGTGGACATGGCGTGATGGCATTTCAAAACTAACATAACTGAATTTAAGAACTTCAGAAATTATTAAATGGAAATTATGTGCACAACTCTTTTGTTATTCAGTAAAGATGAGAGAAAGCAGACTGGAAGTCGTAAACACTTGTAGCCTAGAACATGACCAAATCTCTCTTTTTCTTTCCAAGTTTTCAGTCCAGCATCTTAGCCGTCCATAACAAAACGTTCAATAAAGATTGTTAAACCGGTGTGTGTATATCTCATTGATGCTCCATATTTGGCGTATAAATCAAACAAGCTTCAAGTAGTTAAGCCAAGCTTTTTGTTCTTTCCTCAATGTTGCAGGTTAAGGCTGCACATATTGTCACTAACAATCCTATTAGTTTAGGCTTACATACTTCTACTTTGGCATCTAATAGGTGTATATTTCATTCTCATTATTGTTTATGCTTGGTTTTCACATAGATGCTATATGTACGTGTGTGTATTCCACTATGGTTATATATACATTTATGTGCATATATGCATGTTAGCATTGGTTTTTGTTATATTTTTTTAATGCTGCTTCTCTTTCTTTAACTTGATTATGCATCATTGTTGTCATTCAATAAAGATCTTTGATTCCTTCAATGACTGTTGTAATTTTGATTCTTGTAATATTTAGCTATGTACAAGATAGATTAGTTCATCAAGTTTATGCTTAGTTGCAAGCATCTTTTGTTCCTCCTTTTAGAGAATATGGTCTCATGATGCTGTTTTCTACATTTTTTTTTTTTTTTTGGTCTCATAATGTTAAGCGTATTTTTATTGGTCTCATAATGGAGAGTCTCTCGGGAATTAACTTTCCAGAGGGTCCTTTTGAAACTAAGGTTAGTGTGAGGAACGATGGACTATATGATATGCAAAGCTCTGGAAATTCAAATCTCACAAGCTAGGCTTCAATTTTACTTGTTCATAGTGTCGAGGGTAACTTTAACATATCTTTTTGTATTATGATGAAGCTTAACCCAATCGGTAGGGGCAACGTCCATCTCTGCCCGGAATCTGAATTGAGATGAAATTTTGGGTTGTGAAAGGAGTTTGTGATGCGAATTGTGTCTCATGCTATTGGAGTTATCTGATTCCATCGAGTAGTATTTCCTCTCACAATGCCTTTGTTTTGATTCGTCTATACACTGAAGAGTACATTTCTAGATTATTAATGAGTGAATTGGTCCTTGTACTTTATGTATTACATATGTTTTATCTATATTTAAGGTGTGGAATACCTTAACATGCCCCCCCCTCGATATTTGGTTCTTCCAATCCATCTTAAAAAGAATCTTATTTNTCACTGGCAATGGTGAAAGTCAATCCCTAACCGAGCCACTCACGAGCCATGGTTAAAATCAGGATATGATACCATATTAAAGTTTAGGGGATTTTGACTCAAAATCAATGACAATGAATGAATTGGACCTTATACTTTATATGTTACTTAAATCTCATCATTATTTATAATGTGGGATATCTTAACACCGTCCATACCGTTTTGATAAATAGATGGTCATTTTATAAAGGTGTGAACACTTGGTCTCACCAAATTTTCTTTTTTGTATATCTTTAGGAACAAAAGTTAAATGGATCTTTATTTATCTATGGTTTGAGTAAACAATTGGAAGCTTTTACAAAGATACCGGACACTTGAAAGGTTGGATCCCATCAATATGAAGATCTATAAGTAGTCAATGGTGGA
>OVAP01001358.1:0-10557 GCA_900406295.1 Aurinia saxatilis | reverse complement strand
CTTTTTATTTTATCTTCTTTTGCTGTCTTTCGTCAGGGCTAATCTGATAAGCTAATAAGGTTAAAAAGAAAATTTATTGCTAAAAGTTTTGTAGTGGAAAAAAGTTAAAACAAATATTAAGTCTTGGTTGACATCCTTTTTTTTTCTTTTCTGAAATGACAACATAATTATCTCATGTAATGTATATATATATATACACGTGAGTGCGTATAATGTTTATATAGAAAATGTTGTATACTACTTTCAAATTGGCCGAACACGTGTACGACTTAATTATAATGATTTTGCATAGAAGAATTTTAACATGTCTGAGTCATTTTAAGAGAAATTAGAAATGAATTTGATAGCCGTCGACAAAAAAGAAAAAAGCAAACCAAAATCAAACACTAACGGTTAGTGGTACCAAAATAGAATGGTCATCGAGGTTTCGACCCNACACTAACGGTTAGTGGTACCAAAATAGAATGGTCATTGAGGTTTCGACCCTTCAAATCTAAATGTTTAACATGATATATGTAAATGATCCACGATCTTGCATATGAGAGATGTGTATTTGCACGCATATCTAGTGACTTTATTTGCATTTACAATGTGAAATCATGTAAGACACCAAAATTCACACACAAATAAGTGTATAGTGATGATACAAATGAAAAAGGTGATTGCCAAGATGCATGAAAGTTTATAAAAATTACTGTATGCAACATATGATTCAACCCGAGGTACAGTATTATTGATTCCATATATTTAAGTATCCTCTCTGTTTCATAAAGAATGTTACTTTAACTGTTTTCACATAAATAAATAAAAATATTATAAAATTTAACACATCTTTAAAATTCAAGTTATTTATTTGTATTATTCATCAAATTAGAGATTAAATTAGATATTAGTGCAAAATATTACATTGAAAATTGAAACGATATTTAATTTGAAACAAAAAAACTTTTCTCTGATTTTCAAATAGTGGCGTTCTCATTTTTCAATATAATTTTAATACTAAACACCTAATTTAACTTTCACCACAAAGAAAAATGTAAATACTAGTCAACTTATTATTTAAGGATATAATAAATTTTTTAACATGTTTTATTAATTTGTGTGCAAATAATCAAAATAACATTGGGAGTGAGTAATGTTTAAACAACACTTATTATGAAAAGGATGGAATATTACACAAATGAAAAATTTATGCATTCTTAAATAAATTCTAAATGTATATTATGAAAGCTATTTATTGAGATGTAACCAAAATAGAAATCGAAATGAATAAGATTTTGTACCAATTGATGCATCTCTAACCATTAATTATATGGACAATCTATGTCGTAATAAAAGAGGATGAGAAACGATTGTTGATTATCACAACTGATTATTATTCGAATATACGAGGACATGCAATATGTTTTTATGTATTTATAATAGTCTTGTCCCACCACGTGTACGGTCAAGATGCTAAGAAACTTTATACTTAGCTGGAAACATCGTGTCCGCAAACTATCGCTATTACCTCGTCAAGTTATACTCATCTTAAGTTTTTGAATACGAAAAGATACAAATTTTTATTTTTAATACGAGAGTACGTAGTTATAGTCTAATGATTAGAAATTCCAGTTTTTCTTGGTGATCAAAAGAGTATTAGTGGTTCTTTCGGATTGTAGATAACTAATGTTTTAAGGAACAGGGAGATTTATATGTGCTACTAATCCGAAGTACAATTTCTCTGGGAAATTACCTTAATTAATGTTCTAGACAAAATATGAGTATTGTGATATCCATTTTACTCTTAACACAATTACACACACCAGTCTTGAAGCCAATATTCTTCCATATATAACAAATTCAACCAAAGTGTACTATTGTGAAATTTTTATTTAATATATAAGGTCAGAGAGTTTTTTTTCAAACTTTTAACAATTCTAATTAATTGAATATGCGGTTTTCTAATTATTATTATTATTATTATCAACCACATATTTATATGATTTAATTATGTTTTGCGAGTCATTTGCAACGATATTTGCAATAGCGAAATTGCATGTTTCAATAAAACTTCTTTATCAAAGAAGAACCCCTAAACCTCTGAACAAAATTCTGTACTTTGTCAAATCTTGTTCCAACAGAAGTCTTTACTTTGTCAACAGACTCAACACCTTCCGATAGCTATCCATTTAGTTAGCCGGATGACTCTAGTGTAGTATGTTTTAGCTTCATGAATACAAGAAATTAGCAAACAATGTAGCTGATGCTTCATGATATTTTTAATTTAATATGAATATATATATCAAAATATATTTGAAATATTTTGGAGACATATGATTAAGGGACTAAGATGATAACTAAAACAAATAATAAGATATATTATTATGATATAAACATGTAAAATATATATATTTGAAGTTTAAAAAGTCTTGAACTTCAAATTTGAATTTTCACTACTGATAACTTGAAAAATTTGTTTTGAGGTACTATGACCAAAGAAATATATTTGTTTTTAATATAATTTTTTGTATGTATATATAGTATAATACCACTAATGTATAGTATAAAGTTCTCAAGGGTATTATCGTAATTAGAGCTGGCCACTCATAAATGCGACTATATAAACGGAGGTTGATGAAGCATTAGTAAGGGTGTCACAAGATTCAAGCTTNGAAATATTTTGGAGACATATGATTAAGGGACTAAGATGATAACTAAAACAAATAATAAGATTATTATGATATAAACATGTAAAATATATATATTTGAAGTTTTAAAAGTCTTGAACTTCAAATTTGAATTTTCACTACTGATAACTTGAAAAATTTGTTTTGAGGTGAACTAAGAAATATATTTGTTTTTAATATAATTTTTTGTATGTATATATAGTATAATACCACTAATGTATAGTATAAAGTTCGCAAGGGTATTATCGTAATTAGAGCTGGCCACTCATAAATGCGACTATATAAACGGAGGTTGATGAAGCATTAGTAAGGGTGTCACAAGATTCAAGCTTTTTACATAGACTCTTCCATAAAAACAAACCTCTTTCGAAACAGTGTTGAAAACACATTTTTATCTTTTAGTTCCCGAAAGGTATCGATTCTATATCCTAACTATAATATATCCATCTTCTTATAGCCATTCCTGTTTTCTTATTTAAATCTCTATTTATACCCATATGTGTTCATTTCTCGAATGTTTCTATACTAGTATTATGATCTTGAACGTAATTATTGGTTATAAATTTTGGCTAATGATTACGGTTTATGATTTTTGGTCGGTAGAAGGACGAAATGTCTACAGAGAAGCCACCGTTGGCCTCATCCGGTTTAGCTCGGACACGGTCCGAGCAGTTATATGACACGATAGCCTCAGCTTTTAAATCACCTCACGGCTCTATGGACGCTAATGGTATCCCTGCCACGGCTCCGGCGGCTGTAGGAGGAGGAGGAGGAGGGACGTTGTCGAGGAAATCAAGCCGGAGAATGATGACGGGTGCATCTCCAGGGAGAAATAGTGGAGCCGGAACGCACATAAGGAAGTCTAGGAGTGCTCAGCTTAAGCTCGAACTAGAAGAAGTAAGCAGTGGCGCGGCCCNTCGAGCTAGAAGAAGTAAGCAGTGGCGCAGCCTTGAGCCGCGCCTCAAGCGCTTCTCTCGGGCTATCGTTCTCTTTTACGGGTTTTGCTATGCCTCCGGAGGAAATCTCCGACTCTAAACCGTTCAGCGACGACGAGATGATACGTAAGTCGTCGTTCGAACTTTTGTTTTTGTTTTGTTTTGTTTCCACCAATCACTCTTTTCTTGCTTAAGGGATATTTTCGTCATTTATTGGTTATTATGTTCCCATACTTTGAGGGTAGTTTCGTCATTTAAAGATTNACGACGAGATGATACGTAAGTCGTCGTTCGAACTTTTGTTTTTGTTTTGTTTCAATCACTCTTTTCTTGCTTAAGGGCTATTTTCGTCATTTATTTGTTATTATGTTCCCATACTTTGAGGGTAGTTTCGTCATTTAAAGATTACAATTTAATGATACAATAATAATGATAACAACGGGTAATATGATTGGTGTGTGTTGGTTTGCTTTTTTGCATGAGAGTTGGAGATAAAATTGTTTTACAATCGGGCCTTCTTAATTTTGTTCCACGTGTTCTCTTTCTCGTGCAACATGAACTTCCACCACTTATTTTCTTTTTCACTTTATATACTTTTCAAGTTGCAATATTCGGTGGTGCGTGCAATTAATGTATTTAGTATCGGCAACCTTTTAATATGTAATGAGAAAGCATTAAAACTTTACATAAATATCTTTGTTGTAAAAAACTTCAAACTCCTTCAACTAGTAATATTTCATTTACCATGTGCATGAAATTTAACAGAAAGATAGTTAATTTGACTGGTTTTTTGGACGGAACTATATAATATATTTTGATTTCAAAATTAAGAAAATGTAAGAGTTTAACTTCAGAATTATTTTTATTTATAAATACTACCATTCCAGTAGAATCTGTTATTAAATAATATATACTAATGGCCCCATATTCCCAAAGATAAATGCTTCAATTTCCCAATATATATATTTTTTTTTGAAAAGTCAAATTTCCCAATATTTGCTTTCATAAAAGATGATATACTGATAAAAGGTTATACTTTCCATCGGTTGGACATAATTTTGCATAATAGAACCAAGTGGACGTAGATTATTAGTGTTTCGGTGGCCCCTCAAATATGAACTCTTAGTTTGAAGAATGTTGTTTGGAAGAAATATTTATTGTTCTGGTAATAGAAAAATGGATAAATATTTATTGTGACAAAGAGAGCTTATGAATCTTGATTCGTAAATTCCTAAAAAGAAAAAAAAGAAATTGCTTAATAAAACAGAAAAAAAACTTTGAAGATGCATGCCTACCACTTATAAAATTTGTAATATTTTTTGTTCTTTTTTATTCACATATGTTAATATTTTGTTAATTAGAGTATTGTTTTTAAGAAGTCAATAACTCACCACTAATAATTGACATATAAACCTATTCTACTATAAAATGGCACGCTTTGTTCTTTTTGGGTATGTATGATTCACGTTCACTGTCACGTAAATGATACAATTTTAAATGTTAAGTGCATATATAGGTAGAAATCTAATAATTTAATAGCCAAGACCTTAAAAGACATAAAATACAAAAAAACAATGAATGATTTGTAAACGTCACGTAGTGATTGAGAAATTGATTCTCCAACTTAACAGCTTTTTATGACTTAAAGTAGGTAAAAAACAGGTGAGAAGAAGTCCAAATATCTCACTACTAAAGAGTCAAATTTTGTAGGGTCCCATTTTTTGCAGTTTTAGTGCTTTGGTTTGTTGTAATAATATGTGTTAACTCAAAAGTCCAAATACGGTTGATGACAAAGATTGGCCAACACATACTAAGAGTTAACTTATCGTATATACTAATCTCACTTAGGTATTAACATTCACCTACTTGAAAAGATTCTTTCATTGAGTCACATTATACTTCTTTTCCTTTAGTTTGAGTTAGTAATGATGAATCAATGCGATTTTGCAGCTGAAGATATTGAAGGTGGAAACAAGAAGCCTAAGTTTCAAACTGAACCAACATTACCAATCTTTCTTAAGGTAAGCTAAAACATTATCAAAACCAGATCAAGAAAAGAATAAAAAAAAGTTTGGGAATAGAGTTTAGAAGTTGTGGGATTGATCTGTTTTGGTAATGATCTTCTCTGTTTGCACAGGCACTGAGAGGAGATCAAAAACAATATCACACATTTGTTATCTCTGTGTGTCTACTTTTCATCAGGTTAAAGTCTTGTACAGAGTCTCATCTTACATGGCATTTATGTACAAGACTTAAGATATGTATTCAGAGTCTAAGTCCTGGGGGGAAGAAATGAAAATGTGTAAATAGATTTATGATAAAATAGGTTTTTATCATGAGTGTGTGTGAGTTAATCTCAAGACTTTTGTTTTTGTGATTTTGATGAATGCAGTTTAGGGAAATTACATACAGCGTGGTGGTAAAGAAGAATCTGACTTCATCTGAAGACAAAGAGATATTGAGTGGTATAAGTGGGAGTGTGAATCCTGGTGAAGTTCTTGCTCTTATGGGACCTTCAGGGAGTGGCAAAACAACTCTCCTTAGCTTACTCGGCGGTCGAGTCTCTCAATCATCTACTGGTGGCTCGATTACTTACAATGACAAGCCTTACTCTAAATTCTTGAAAAGCAAGTAAGTATTTCTTGCCCCCCAAAAAACCAATCTTGCTTGGAAGGATACATATTTGAGATTTGACAATTTGTTCTTGGTTTGGTGGTAGGATCGGGTTTGTGACTCAAGATGATGTTCTATTTCCTCATCTTACCGTGAAAGAAACTCTAACTTACGCTGCTCGTTTGCGCCTACCAAAGACTCTTACGAGGGAACAAAAGGAGGAAAGAGCTTTTGAAGTTATCCAAGAGTTGGGTTTAGAGAGGTATGTTGCATCTTTTTGTGTTTCTAAACATAACAAAATATAGTCTTTTATTCTTAACAACTTGGATCGTATGTTGTAGGTGCCAAGACACTATGATTGGAGGAGCATTCGTGCGAGGAGTATCAGGTGGAGAAAGGAAAAGAGTTTCTATTGGGAATGAGATCATCATTAACCCTTCTCTGTTACTTCTTGATGAACCAACTTCTGGTTTAGATTCCACCACTGCTCTAAGAACCATCCAAATGCTCCATGAGATCGCCGAGGTTTGTTTGTTTGGTTACAAAACAATATGTATCTCCACTCTTTTATAGTTATCTGAAATCTTGATGTGCTTTGAGCAGGCGGGGAAAAGCGTTATCACCACGATACATCAGCCCTCGAGTAGGCTCTTTCATAGATTTGATAAGTTGATTCTATTGGGAAGAGGACATCTTCTCTACTTTGGGAAATCATCAGAAGCTTTGGTTTACTTTTCTTCCATTGGATGCTCTCCGCTTATCGCCATGAATCCTGCAGAGTTCTTGCTTGATCTCGCTAACGGTAACATCAATGATATCTCTGTGCCTTCTGAGTTAGAAGATAGAGTTCAAGTTGGTAATTCAGGGAGAGAAACTCCATCCGGGAAGCCATCTCCTGCTGTTGTTCATGAGGTAATAATCGAAACAACAAAATTACTAAGGAATCATGATTATACTAAAAACCAAATTGAGTATTGTATATTTGGAAAATTTGAGCAGTATCTAGTGGAAGCATATGAGACTCGAGTTGCGGAACAAGAGAAGAAGAAGCTACTGGATCCTGTCCCACTCGATGAAGAATCTAAGGCTAGAGTTTTGCGTCTAAAGCGACAATGGGGAGCGAGCTGGTGGGAGCAATACTCCATACTGTTCTGCAGAGGACTCAAGGAGAGGCGACATGAGTACTTCAGCTGGTTACGTGTTACACAAGTTCTTTCAACGGCTGTCATTTTAGGTCTTCTCTGGTGGCAGTCGGATATTCGGACTCCAAAAGGACTACAAGATCAGGTATATTATTCATTCATTCCTCTACCGTTAACCTCAGCGAAGATGAAGCTCTTATGCATTTTAGTTCCTAATATCATTCATTTATTCGTCTACCTTTTACCGCAAGGAAGACAAGCTCTTATGCTTTTTAAATCCTATTTTGCAGGCTGGATTGCTCTTCTTCATCGCTGTTTTTTGGGGATTTTTCCCTGTTTTCACAGCTATCTTTGCATTCCCGCAAGAGCGGGCTATGCTAAATAAGGAGAGAGCAGCGGATATGTACAGATTAAGCGCTTACTTCATGGCTCGGACCACCAGTGATCTCCCTCTTGACTTTATTCTACCTTCTCTCTTTCTTCTCGTCGTCTACTTCATGGCCGGTCTTCGACTTAGTCCATATCCCTTCTTCTTGAGCATGCTCACTACTTTTCTTTGCATCATTGCGGCTCAGGTATGTCCAAATCGAAATACAAAATATCGAAAAAATGTTAGAGAAGTAAGCAAAGTGCTGATTTTGATTGTGCTTTTCTCTTTTCTAGGGGCTTGGACTTGCTATTGGTGCCGTTCTAATGGACTTAAAGAAAGCTACAACTTTAGCTTCAGTAACTGTCATGACATTTATGCTCGCTGGAGGATTCTTTGTCAAGGTAAGTCCTCTGTTTCTTGAATTCCTCTGTTTCTGATCATCTCTGTTTCTTGATTTCCTCTCTTTGTCTCTCGCAGAAAGTACCCGTGTTCATCTCCTGGATACGTTACCTATCGTTCAATTACCACACTTACAAGCTTCTTCTTAAAGTGCAATATCAAGACTTTGCACAAACCATCAACGGGATGAGAATAGATAATGGACTAACTGAAGTAGTCGCACTCGTTGTCATGATTTTCGGTTATCGCCTCCTCGCTTATCTGTCTCTAAGGCAAATGAAGATCACAACGTAACCCTTTTTCCACAAGAAAAGAAAATAACAAGGAACAAAGCAGTAAGGCATAAGCGTGCGCCTCGATCTTGACATGACCAAATCCTTAACAACAATTAAGAGATTGGTCCTTTATAAGATTATTCTTGCTTAATTACAAAGTTGTTGTGAGTTTGATAAGTTAAGAAGTATTGGTATGGAGAAGAGATCTGTTTTAGTATGTAATAGTAAATCAGAAATCTAAAAATGGTTCAGGTCTATTAACAAGAAGAACCTTATGGTTGTAGATTCTGTAAAACTATATGAGAAGAGATAACAAGTAAACGGAACAGAACATGTAATGATTACGTAAGAGATCAAAGAAAAACCGAATAGAAAAACGATTGTGGAGTCGAGACTTGGTCTCTTTCCGTAATTNATCAGAAATCTAAAAATGGTTCAGGTCTATTAACAAGAAGAACCTTATGGTTTGTGACTTTGATCAGATCTTTTTAAGCCCCAATTCAATAAAATCCTCTAAGTGTTCAAAATTAACAAAAGTGATAATGGGTATATCTTGAAGAAAAAATTACCAAGTTACTGAACAATGTCAGTGNTACCAAGTTACTGAACAATGTAAGTACTTAATACTTTTCCAATCTGTTACTGCTTATACAATTCCTCTGTTTCAAAAGACTTGTTTTCAACTATTTTGGTGAATTATCTTCTAGAAGGAGAAGTTACAGTTTCTGTGTTTTTGGTGACATGTGGCATCAACAACTACTATTTTACATATTTAATTATTTTTAATGTTCACAACATCTTANGACAGCGACCTTTGAACCCAGGATAAAACCACGGGAGAACATCAGAAGAAGCACTCTTCTGATGAACCTATCGAACCAAAGAAAACGACACTCTCAAACTATAGACTTACGTTCTTGCAGAGAAAAAAATTTTGAGAGAGGAAAGAGGAGAGAAGAATCAGAACCGTGTATCAAATGAGAGAGGAGAGGCGGCTATTTATAGGAGAGNATTTGAAAAGACATGTTTTCACAAAAGTAATTTATATATTAATCTTAAAATTTAAAGTTATTTAATATACTTAACTTATTTTTTTTTTATTATATTTTAAAATATCTACATATACAAAGGAAAATGTGTTCTCTTCGGATCATTCATTATCAATTTTACTCATATAGTAACCATCATTCATTTATATGTTAGTGGATAAAATTGAAAGTTATTTGATACACTTAACTTATTTTGTTTATGAATTTTATATTTAAAAACATTTACATATATAAAGAAAAATGTGTTCTCTTCATCTCATTCATTATCAATTTTACTCATATAATACCATCATTCATTTATATGTTAGTGCATCTTAAAAATCATTTGAAAAGACATTTTGTAATGTGATATATATCTTTAATTAATGTTTCTTACGAATAACATTAAATAGTGTCAAATATGTAATCAAACATAAAAGATATCGATTAAAAAAATACAAAATGTTTTCCCTAATCACTTTTAGTTTGATTTTCTTTAAAAAATAAATTTTATATGGTAAAATATATAACAAAATTAATTGCTTAGTCATTGTTAAGGACACACTTTTGTGATGTGCATGAATATTTTAAAATGATTTATGGGAGAACAGAGAAATCAGCATTTGGACATGAAGGAAATTTTTTTTTTTTAACTGAAGGAAGCTTGAGGAATTTTAATGAACTTGAAGAGTCTGACTTGTGAGAATGAATGTCACGAAAGACGAATGGTGGTAACCTTAAACAATAACATGTGCAATATGATTTTCTAGAGAATAAATGGATGAGACATTCTGTAATTTTTGCTACATTCATAGTATAGGAAAAACCACTACCTAGGTAAGGAAATTAGAAAATGATACATATATTTCATATTGATTGTTACCAATCGGTGTTCTTGACATATCGGACGAATATATGTTTAAGATGAAAAGACGATTGCAGAAGTTTTAAGAAGTTTGATGGATTGATCAGATGTATCTTACAATAAGCAGGTGATGATAATCCAAAACAATAACAAATTATGATTATATGAATCACAATATATGAACTTCCGTGCGAAGCGCGGATCGTCCAGTGATACTTATTAAACTTATGAATTTCTTGGAAACCATTTTAGAATGGTTTG
>OVAP01001357.1:2223-24574 GCA_900406295.1 Aurinia saxatilis | reverse complement strand
TGGAGGTGGTAAAGCATAGAAAGATATAATCTTGTTGATGAGTTTCCAATTTCTGTCAATGTAATGTGCAGTCACGCACACGTATCCCTCATCAGAGATTGCAGTCCATAAATCAGTAGTCAAGCTCACTCTTCCGGGTAAAGTAGCTAATTCCCTCTTTAACTTTTCTTTCTCATTCTCGTAGAATTTGAAAACATCTGATGATGCTGTGTTTCGGCTTATGAACTTGACATCCGCATTCAAATACTTCTACGGTGCTCTAACTTTATCATACTCCACATATGAATAAGGTAGGTCATGCTGGATAATAGTCATAGCCACCATGTCACGGAAAACACCANCTTTCACCATTGTAACTACCTCAAAGTCGGCCCAAACGGTTGAATACTTCCTTCCTTTCTTTGGTTCAGCTGAATTATTGGCTTTATCTTCCATACCATAATCATTCATCTCACCATTCTCGTCCATATCATCATTATCATCCATATCATCATCATCCTCTGTATCATCATTCTCCTCCTCTAATTCCTCATGCCTTACCTTTCTCTCTCTTCTCTGTTTAGGTGTTCTTTGATTATCATGAACATCACCAAATTCGTCCTCAAACACTGGCCTTTCCCATGGTCAGAAGTTTCTGCTCTCGCATTCATCTCGTTAACAACTCTCTGAGATTCTTCATCTATACAGTTCATACCGTTAAGCCCTTGTGAATTCTTTCTAACAAAACCATGTTTACCGTTATGCAATCTATGTTAAAACAGAGGGGGAAGAAGACATCACAAAAAATGTTTGATTAAGTGTATCTTTGTATGTTAAAAAAGAGAAAACTTACCATGGAGGAGATAATCGTTCTCAGCTTCAATCAAGAGTCAAACCAAAGTCTCTGAATATAGGTTTTGTCGCCGAGTACAATTTGAAAAGTTTGAAAAGACTATGTCGTTTACTCTTTCCTTGGTATACAAAGCATTTATGATTTATCGTAGGGCTTTTTGCAAAATAATCTCTAACAAACCTTGGCAAAGCCTCTAACTCATTATGAAGTATAGGAACATGTTTGAACAGACAGAACTGCGCGGGCTAGCCCGCAGACCGTGGCTTGCTTGCGGTTTGGACCGTTTGAGCCCGCATGACCAAACGGGCCGGCCCGCTAGGCCCGCTAATTTGCGGTCCGAGAAACAAATGCCCATACCCGCTTCCCTACTAGACCAAACGGGCTAGGTCCGCGGGCCGCGGGCCCAATTGACACCCCTAAGCACCCTGACACACTTTTATGAATTTTAATTGCATGCGAACTATGCTTTGTTCAGTGGCTGACATATCTTCGCAAACAAAATAAACAAAAGGGATATAATGTATGACCGTGTCTCAGATATGTAAACACTCTTCCCCGCTCACTTTGAGCCTTAAGTCTCGCGCCCTAACTTGACTCACATGCAAAACCTGCACAACACGAAAAGGGGGAAAAGAGAGGGGTGAATAATGAATTACTCAGTGACGAAGATCATGTTTTACCCAAACTGACTCCCAACACTATACTACACAACCTACAGCCGCAATACCAAATCCTGAACAACACAACACTAGCATACATAACACTCATAATCAAATCCACAACATATAACATATCATAACACAATATATAACATTCCATGACACTATCTTTGGCTGGCCAGGCACCTCGAAAGGTCTTCTGCCACTTCTGGCTCGTCAGCCAGTTAACGGGCTTCACCTCGATCGCCATGTTAACGATCTCGGTCCGACATCACCAACATCAACAAACACATATCATAGCAAAGTATAACTCACACATAATCATATACCAATCATTTAAGTCAAATCACATCAAACAATCGTCCGAGACCTAGCATCAACGAGTACAAACCGAATAGAAATGCTAAGAATCCCTGTAAAATCTCCTCATCACCTTAGCCTATTAAAGTGGCCTCAAACGCTAACTCTGAACACTGATACAGCGATCTGCGATTGCATAAACTCAGAATCAGCACTAGAATTTCCGGATGTCTTCCTCGAAGAAACGAAATAACTTGCGGGATATACCTCACAAAGAATAAAAGAAACCTGTTATGGAATCTCCGAATCAAGAAAATTTTGGGGATATAACGAACACGATATAACTCCTTCTGTACCGTAAGGTAGCTGCCTAACAAAGTAGCTCCGTGAAACTGGGTAAAAGTCAAAACAAAGACCCAAGTTTGAATTTCAGAAACAGCTATTTATCCGCAACTTTGAACACGAATTGCGGTTCGAACTCATCGATTCACGATCCGAGAGTTGATACAAAAACTATGTAGCAAGGGATATCTAGTGATACCAATAAGTCCTTTGGATCTGGTCGCAAACGTTCTCAAAATACTACACCTTGAAACTGTAATATAACCAGATCTGAGACTATGTTACAAAAAACTATAACTTTTTCCAAACTTTGAAAGAGGTTTTGAGTCTGAATTTACCTTTGAATCACGATCCAAAAGATGTTCTGGAAACTACATAACAAGATCTATCCAGAGGTATAAACCTTGTCACGTAAATCCTCCTAATCGGAACGGAACTCGATCCACAAAACCCCTAAACAGAATTGGTCACAACCACCACTTGTTTCATTGGTTCTTCTTATCTTCTTCCAGAACAACAGTGTCATGCTGTTCTTCAATATTCCCCACGTCTCTCTTTGGTCTCTGACCATCGTCCTATCACCGTCGCCATCACCACAATCGACAGCCGCCTCGCATCTCCCTTCACTTCTCCACCACCATTCCTTCTTCTTGTTGTTCTCCATTTCCCCTTTTCTCTGTTTCTATTCCTCCAAGATATTACTTTGTCCATCATATCTTTTCTTCTCACCTTCCTCCCTCTCTCTCTTTCTTTCTTTTGTTTTCTTTTACTTGAGACAACAGGTGCGTAGAAGGAGAAGACAACTAGGGTTATTTTCTTTGATGATGTTTGGATTTTTGAATGGGTCTTGGGCTTTTCTTTTGTTTTATCCAATGGGCCTCTTGATTTCAAGTCACAGACCGTGACAATGGCCATTGATCAAGATCGAATGTCGGTCATAAGTAACACATTGCATTATTCAGGTAATCCATGTATATAAAGACCCTAAAGCTTCCATTTTTTTTTAAAAAAAGCACCGTTTGACCATGTTATATGTTTTACTGATGTTCATTTTAATGGAAATAGTTGATTCAGTAACAACTTCTTTGTTATGAGCGTGTACTTCAGTAAGAACTTTGTTCTGGGCGTGTACAAAAACTCATGGCAACCAAAACATTGTCTGAAATCTGTCTTCCTTGTATAAAAGCAGCTTGGATTATGAAATAATTGTATCCATATGTTCCTTCATACAAAGTTGCAAATTTTGAAGATAATTTTGTAACTAAGGTTACACAAGCTTATTGGATGATAGTCACTCATCTTCTATGGTTTGCTATGTTTTGAAATAGTACATATTTGTGTCTTCTCATCCTTGAATCAAACTAGTTGTTCTAAGAGAATATTTCACCGTCAAACTAACATCCTCACCAACAATATGCCAATATGTATGATGTAAGTCACATGTTAATCCATCCTCCCCTGGAGCTTTGTCTGCACCAATAAGAAACAATGATTCCTTTATTTCATGTGTTGACATTAGTTTTGTAAAGCTTAAATTCATGACTTGAGTAACCCTACGATTACTTTCACTCAGCAGTTGGTCCAAATCTGCAGAACTTGGATTAAATGTTGTGAATCACTCATTGAAGTTGTTATCAGAAACTTCGACGATGTCATCCTCTGCCCCATTAAATATTGTCATTACTTCCTTGAATCCAGTGAACATGATTGCTTGCTTTCTAAAATTTGTTAGAACGTTGAAATATTTAGTGTTACGATCACCATGTAACCAATTATATAAACTATTTTGTTTCTAAAATAACCCCTCGCTTCGATAAGCTTGTTGCAACTTAGCCTTTATTTGTTGCGTCTCAGCACGAGAGACAATATGATCAATGTAAGCTTTGTCCAACTTAACATGCATTAATCTAATTTTCTCATCTGCTCCGTTTTGATTCTTCCTTTTCCAAAAAACCATAAATATGCGGCATGATTCAATTTTGAGGTTGTAATCTATGTGAATGCATCCGTTGAGGTATATTCCAACCGTGAAACACAACCTTGCCAATTTTTTCATTCTAAATAAACATCTCATCAGACCGAAATATGCCTTTCTTCAGCTTCGACATTTGGTTTATGAAGATTATGAGTTGGAAATAATCTGACTTTGACAAAGGTAAAAAGTATCTCTGAAGCCGAAAAAGATTCATTTTAAATTCACTAACACCCGATCCAAGAAACATTCAGTGGTTAAGTGTTTTTCTTTTACAACACCAATTGAATTTAATACTTGTATGCGATAACTCTTCCTTTTGACAGACAAGAATCATATATCGAATGTCTCGAAAAGCATAATCTCGATGAACTCTCCCTCCAATTTTTTCACGATTTGATAAATATCACTAAAACCACCGAACATCATTCGATGGGTATTTCGGTTAATTGCTATTCTTTGTAGTTTCTCTCACTAGTGATTTCTGCATTTTGGTATTGAATTTTCATATATAAAGAACAAGTAAAGATTTAAATTCTTATACCATAAAGTATGTTTATAATTCTTGCATCATATAAATGCAGTGGAATCTGTTGGATTATTACTTTTGTCAAATTTTAAACTGGTATGCCAATATCGACATGTACGATTACTAAGAAATAAAACATTAAAAGCCATTCAAATCTCATCTCGCGAGGAGAAGGAGAAGGGTTCATTTATAGTTGCAAGAAGTATTAACTAGGACTTCAATATATATATCACAAGAAGTATTAACTAGGACTTCAATATATCTTGTAACTGTGATTGCTTCTTGTTATAGAATCCTCATGTGTTTGCCTGTGAACAAGAGAAAGAAGGCCAAATCAATTCTTTGTATTCTCTTAGGGTGGGGGGACTCCATGTGAATAATGCATGTGTCATTAAGTTTCTATTCAATCTCAAATAAGCACAAAATCCAGCTTATGACTTAACAAGTGGTATAAGAGCATTCATATGTGGTTTGCAAGGGGAGAAAGACAACAAAAGGAGAGGACAAAAGAAAACAAAGGTAAATGTATGCATTTGTCGGAATTTTAGTTTGATGTTTTTTATTTGCGTTGTCTTGTGAATCCTAGCTATCATACATGTCACAAATGAAAAGGAAACCAATTATACATCATGACTGAAATAAAGGATGAAGTGGAAAAATTAGAAAAAATTGATGGGGAAGGAGAATTTTCCATGTGAAGAATTCAGATAATGACACATTTTGAGAATCTATGGCTAACATGGAACTTAACATATGAGAAGCTGTTGAAGGAAAAGTCTTGTACAAAAAAGGAGTTAGACTCTGCAAATAAGACATGTATGACAAAATCTGAGGCAAACATCGATCCAGTAAAACTTGAAAAATTATTCAAGGCTAAAGATTTTATAATCATAAATTTGGGGAATTGAGTGTTAAAAAAAAAGTCACTGTGAGACAACAACATTGATATGGTCTTTGTTGAAAGTTTGTACTGAGAGACTTCTTTTTCCAACATGATGTACCTACAACTCAAGTATATACCTTTAAGATTATAGACGCAAAGATGATAAATGAGGATGTGGATGACTTCTAAAGTTGGTTACAAACTTAAACAATCTGTAAGTAGAAGTGTCAGAAGAAGTTCAATAATTGAGCTCATTGTCAAGCATGTAAGGAGGCTAATTTTACTGGTAGAGATTAAGAATTATAAGAATTACCAGATTTTTAAACAAATGCAAGATATTATGCAAATTAGCAAAAGAAAATGGACCATTTGATTACACAGTTTCCAACTACTTTCTCTTTGACTTCTTCTTATTCATCTCCCATCCTTGGATCCTTGTAAAGATATAAAGTCTCTAACAGACATCTCAAATTCCTGTAAATGATTTCAGCTCTTACCACAATCGATGATTCCCCTTGGGTATTTTTGTAACATGAGATTATAAAAGATAGGATTCGTTCCTTTCTCTAGATTTTTCACGTGTACTTTTGTTTTTAAAGAGGGAACCTATCATTCACAACATGAGTCTCATAAGGTACATAATTTATCTTATACTTTGATGAACACACAAGTAAAAACCATATGTTCTTTCAATTTTTTTTTAATTCCATCATGCATCTTTAAGCTTTGTACTTTTGTTAGTCAATCACAAGTGACTGAAGAACTACGTCGTGGGGAGCACCTATGCAAGAAAAGAGTGTACTTTCATCTAATATATAAAAGAGAAGGGTGCACTCTCCATAGTGTGACACATGACCACCCAACTTGATTGACACATGTCCTTTTGAATTAATTAAAGTAATTTTATTCAATTAATTTTATTGAAGTAATGTTAAACCCATATGTAAAGATGAATTAACTCCCTTCTACTTGCCCATTACACTTCTCCATCGATCTCTCTTTAAAATAATGTTGTGTGGAGTTTTTCAATATATAATTTAAACAACCTATATACTACCTTTTCTGTTTCACAAAGATAAATTTTATAGAAAAAAATTGTTTCACAAAGGTGGATATTTAACAAATTTTTATGCATTGATTATTGCAAATTGTAAATTTCAAGATATATTAATTGAACTTTATTTAAAATAATATATTACTATTGGTCTAGATTTATTGGGATTTATTTTTTGTTGAATGATAATATATTTGTTGTAAAATACTAAATTTTCTTTATAATTGTGAAAACATAAAAAAACCTTTCTTTTCGAAACAGATGGAGTATTAGCTAAAACTATGAACTCCATTTCAAAGTATTTCACTAAATAATTATATAGAAAAACTAGGTACAATAACAAAAAAAGTATGGAATGTAAATGAATAACTAATTCATTAGCATGGTTAGTATACATATATATTATTTTGAAATAATCCCACTTAACCCTTCTTTATAAATATACATTTTTATTTTATTTTTTATTTTGTAAACTCTCTCTCTCTCTCTCTCTCTCTCTCTCTCTCTCTCTCCACTATTATTCCATCCCGTTTTTTCGATATACTATTCTATTTGGACAATTGCGAAGAAAGAATGGTTGACAAATATTTGAATTTTTAATCATTAAGAAAGCATGTGATGATATTCACAGAGTCAAAGTTTGTAAATCTCAACCAATTGTATATTTAAATTACTGCTTTAGAAATCTCAAACAATTTTCGATCATTAAAAAGGCACGGGATGATGTTCATACTATTCTATTTAGTATTAGAAATTTATAGAATATAACACAATGTTTTTTGTAACCACAAATATATGTATTTAACCATTTAAATCAGTTTTTTTTTTTAATTTTACCATGTTAGATGTGTAAAATTTTTTTTTATATATCAAGTTTATAAAATTTAATCAACTGGTAATCAATAATCAAATCAATGTATAATCTAGAATGGGGTAAAAAATGTGGTTGTTACAAAAATTATATAATGTGTGATAATAAATTTTTATAATTATATTTTCTTGATGTAAACACAACACAATAACAAGGAGAAACAAGTCATTTTTGAACATTTTGGTTACTCAATGAATTTGAATCATTACATTGTTATTGAGCTAATTTTAATGCTCATTTTGGTTAGCATACAAATTCACCTAATTATATATTCACAATTAATACATATCCTACAATATATGACTTCACACTATCCAACTATACTAATTTGGTTCTAAATAGACACTCACTAACTCACACAAAAATGTTCACCACAAAAAAATAAAATAAATAAGAAGACCATCACTAAAATTAATTCAAAGAAATTATTATGACATCCCAAAAACCACTGCAAAATATACATGATAATTAAAACAATTAAACATCCAAGTTAGTCCAATATAAAAGAAAATCAAACTATCTTATAGAAAAACAAAGTTCAAAAAATTAATTAACAACCACCAAAATAACACACACACACATATACGTGTATATATATATATTACATAATACACAAACAAATATTCGTGCGGAGTGTGAATACTCACCTAGTTGTTTAAACTTATTTGAGAAGTTTTATTTATTTATTTGTTTCTTTTACCTCTCTGATGAACAATACAGAAAAAGAATCAAATCCACTATATAAAAGAGAAGAGACTCTCTCCAGGCAATGTCACGTGGCTACTATATCTAATTGACATGTCTCTCCAATTTTTTTTTATCGTTTGAGATTGTAAACTTCTACACTTCTCAATCTCCTTCCGCTTCGTCGTCCTCCCTAGAGTTTAAACGGAACCCTGAATTATATTAAGATGCTCTATAAAACTGCCAACACCCTTTTTATAAACCTATCAAATCGAAAGAGGGAGATATGTTTACGCTTGATTGGATTCGAATATTTCCTGACATGCCAAGAACGATCTCGTGAAATTTCACATTTTTTGGTAATTTGGGTTCAGAATTTGGAGCTTGGTTTTACTATTACAATTGATTCTGGTATGGGGCTTGTTTCAAATTTTGGGGTTTTTTTTTGTAGGATATCAAAAGAGGAAAGGATAATACGTTGAATACTCCCAAGTGTGTCATCTTGGTTTGGAGAGACGAGTATCACCGAAGCTTTCAAGGTTAGTTACACATACAAGGATAATAAGTTAAGATTTTGTAATCTTTCCAAATTGAGTTCATCTGACTATGTTTGTGTGTATCTGAAAGAAATGAATCATTCCTATATTTCATTTGAGAATGTAATACTACGGGAGCTGAGATTGATTTTTTTGATAGTTCGAGATTTTATGGTTTTGTTTTCTTATGATGATGATATTTCTATATGCAAATGAAGCATAAGAAGATCTTAATTGGGTTTTTCTTTGTTGGTGGGTACATTGAGATTTGTTGATGATAGTCTAGATGCTTTCCCTATGAAACTCCAAACTTGACTAATATTTAGGTACATGTTAACCATTGATGGTTGTGGCTTGCTACCATTGTCTTAAAGATTGATTCATAGGAATAATATAAAATTTTATAATTTAGCATTTATAGCTCTCAAAGTATACATCAGAGTATACCCAATAACAATGTTTCATATGATTGATTTTATAAGAGAAAACAAAGGCTGTGGAGCAGTTTCAAAATTAAAGATTGACAACATTGACGATTCTATTGTGAGGAAATGAGAGATTCAGGTGTGCTACTAAACATCTCTTCTGTAATAACTAAGTAAACTTTTATAATTTTATGTTTACTTTTTTACTTGCACTTCTTTGTCATGTCTTGATACCTTCAAATAAAATCTAAAATAGTGTTTGAAGACTTATTCAAGAAGATGTGTAAGGTGGCATTTTTGGTTTTTTTTTAAAATGGCTATGTTAGACATGTTGTTGAACACAATTGATCAAACTTAACCATCTGTGATGTTATGTAGAAGATTGGTCAATTAAGTGAGTTATGAGGTAAGAGTTGGTATCTTGCACAAGCACTCAAGTATATATGAAGTAAATGTTGTGTCATATACTCAAAACTTAATGCGTAAATGATTGTGTTTGTGTAGGTCCTTCTTTAGCTTACTTATTTTAATATTGTAATTAAGTTCATGTTTCCCTTTTTTTGTGAGATGTTTAAAATTGTGGGATTTTGTGTCGTTGTAGTACATGAATTCTCATCATAACCTGAGATTGTCTATGCTTGTATGAAGAATAGTAAAAGTGGGAAGAGTTACAGCACCAATGGCTCTTAAACCTTCCGGGTCCATAAAAAAAAAACTGGCCAACTTATTCGTATTTAATACAAATATAGTTTCATTTTACCATATGTTTTTGTGTCATTTCAAAGCTCAGTAGTATTGTGCATGAAATACTTATATTTATGAGAAATTAGAAACCGACCAAATTCCTAAATAGCATACTGAAAAAAATAGAGGTGTAAAATAAATGTAGGAATCAAAAATCCGCGCGTAGCGCGGATATTCATCTAGTATATATAAGAAAGCAAAAATATATGGTAAGAGGTTAAAGGAGATTTAGTTTATGGATGTAATACCAACTAAAAATGAAGTGGACATTCATAATAAACAAAGAGTGGTAAAGTTAATCAATCAACAAAAAAGATGTCATAGATGCAGATCCCACTCCAGAAAAATTATGGGGAACACAAGATGAACAATTTATGTGTCATTTAGTTTCTAATCAAACGGAAATGATCTACATATAAAACATGGATTCAAACTCAAGACTCACCAAAACCAAAAAATAGTTTTTCCAGAGAACAAAGAGGAACAGCTAAACCAAAACAGGTGCATCAAATCAAGAAACATGTAAAAAAAGCACAAAAATAAACCATAAAAAACACAAGGGAAAAGGATCATATGTAATAATAACATAGTATAGACAAATGAAAATGGATTTTTTAGAGTCATATAAATAGTACGAATATGAGAACGAATAATTACAAACAAAAAAATTGAAACGCGATAGGTGATCTTTACGTGTTGTACTAATATTTTTATGCCATTACCCATTTCGAAAGCTATTATGAGTTATATTTTTTTTTTTTTACACTAAAGGATACATGTTTTATTAAAACAGTCAGAAGTACAGAAGAACCAGCTATCACAAGCGGTTTTTATAGACATTGCCGCAAACCCATCACAGGTTTCAGAGTCTAAAAAGTCCCAAACTTGTAAACAGTTACACAACCAAATTCTATGTTTAGAAAAAATCGACCCAATTAAAGAAAATGAACTAAGACCATAAAAGCAACTAAGGTGGGATAATCCACCTTCGGTCCATCGCATCTCAGCCATGGATAATTATGCAAATATCGTCAAGAAACCGGAAGAGGAGGGCTTTCTTGGTCCATACAAGTCTTCAACCGCCAATAGCTACCAAACCTCTTTTTACTGCTTCTCCAATCAAGGTCAAGCCACTGAGGACGCAACCATCAAACGTACTTTATTCGAAGAAAACCTGCAAACCGTGAAATAAAACTCCCACCACCTTCACTCAACAAAATCTTGATCGAACGCCTAGAAAGTTCATAAAACCATAATCGATCGAGTTTAAATCCAAAACAGAAAAGATTGTGTATGAATACAAAAGGACTGAGCCGTTAAAAACCCTTTCTCAAACAAAAGATCGGATCGGAGGTGACCAAGATAGATCACCTAAAAAATTAGTAGATCAGTCGAGATAGATCTTACAAGCCCCAATCTATAAAGACTTACACCAGATCTAACAAGATCCGCATCAGATCTAATAAAACCGGAACCGATAAACTAAAACCGGAATCCGATTTGAGATTTGGAAAGGGAAAAGGGAAAAGGAAGAAAAGGCAAAGAAAAAAGAAGAAGAAAAAAGGGGGAACCGGTGCCGACTAAAGTCGTCGAACACCGGTCCCAGTCACATATATTGAACGGCGGTGGTCTCTGTTTGTAGAGAGATGAGGGAGCTCAAAAGAGAGAGAGACGTGTTTATGAGTTATATTTTCTTGAAGCGTAAGAAAACATAATACAAAACTATTTTTTTTTTCTTTTAGGGGGGGAGGGGTGGGTATTCATATAATTAAACATCAAAAATACAAATTATAATGGAAACCCCTTGCTTATGTCTATCATTCTCCACTATAACATTTTCTACTATGCATTCCAAATGGACAACTTAGAACGAACGAAGATTATCAAAATATCTAACGATTGACCGGTATTCGATATCATATTAAAAGAATTGGTGAGTTTGGTGGACACTTTCCGTCCTTTTTCTTTATCTTTTATTCGACGTGATTTAAATTTTTAGTCAGGCTGTTTAGCCCAATCTGCACAACAACAATCTAAATTCTCTTACGTAAATAACATTTTACCAATGTCACCAATTTGGAACCTTTCATCTGATTAATATTTATATCTATGGTATATATATCACATGAATAAAATCAACAAAATAAATTCATTGTCAACAGCAATAATGCATTATACTTGAACCCACTGATTTTTTTGTCAACAAATTTGTTCATTTTAAAGACGTGGTTTTAATAAATATATAGTTTTAATTAAATATTTAATATATTTATCGTTTCTTACAAATAATCAATTTAAAAATCAAAAATAAAATTACATATCACAAAATTAAGTTATCTTAATCAACTAGTAGATGGTAAGACCATTGAGACTAGAAACCAATACATCTAGAATCGAATTATACTATCTATAAAATATAAGAATTATGCTAATAGACGTTGAAATTCAAAAAAACATATCACAAAATGATACTTTTAAAGACTTGTGCAATTTTAACGTATCAAATGAAAGCCTTTTTGTACGAAATTAAATGAAAGCCAAGGAAATAGAAATATCATAATAGGGAAAATGAGGATATCTTTTGTCATATGCAAATGGGGAATTTCAGTGGGGAATCCACACAACTCCCATTCATATCTAAAGAATGTGGCTCTGAGTCTGACAAGACATTTTGTCTTTCCACATTCCAAATATTATTCTCAGTTTCCTTTCGATGATCATTTCGTTCTTTTCATTGTGCGTCGGTTGTACACTAGGTACTCACAACACCAATTATGTATATTAATACTTTTCATATTTTATTATATAAAAATTTAAATGATTAGCTTGCGTCTGTCACATTTCAAACTTCTAATTCAGGGATTACAATACATGGGAAGTTATTGGGAGTTTGAATTTTAACAATATTTTAGAATTTTAATAATTTTGAGAATTTATTATTTTGGTTTGAAATCTTATAATTTTTATAAAATCATGTGTTATTGGTGTAATAATTTTTCAATTCTATTTAAATATTATGTTATTAATATTATGATTTGACAAATTCATTTAAATTCACGCATTACCAGAATAATGATTTAAAAGTTGGTTATGCTATTCTACAAAATTGTAGTGCTTTTGGTATGATGATTTCATTTGTTTTTACTTACAATGTAATACTTTTAAAATACTAAAGTTATCTCTAGTGTTCTAAGAATCATTTTCACACAAAAAAAGAGAGAATAAAACAACGTTAAACAAGGAGATTAGTCAAAACTTTCGTGGAGTTTGTATCCATGAGTGGTTGCATATCAATCGTCAATGTCAGTGTAGATTTCCAGTCTGTGGTTGATTTTATTGATTGTATTTTATCCCAAGTGGAGTTTGTATTTTGTGTATTTAAGTCATAAGAACAGGCAAAATAAAAAGTTTTCAACTTTTGTATACAATTTATAATGAATGAAAACAGTGAATAATTATGTTACGTGTCTATCGCCTCATAATCATATAGAAAGAGTTATTTAAAATATTTGAGAATCCATAAAACATAATTTTTTTAAAAAGATAAAATCACAAATATACTCAATTTTCCATACCCACTAACCACATATAACCACTATTTTTTTTCAATCACATATATCAACCTTTTTTTATTTTAATACTATTATACCCTTTATTTACCAAAGCTATTTTTTATTATAAATGATTATTTGCTAGGTTTAGGACTTTAGGATTTAGTAAAATTACAGTGTTTATGATTTACTTAAGCTTTAGAATTTAGAGTTAAACATTTACAAATTTAGGGTTTAATTTTTAAATAACTGTTAGGTTTAATTGTTATGATTTATGGTTTATATGTTAGGGGGTTAGAGTTTATTAGGGGTGGAAAAACTTTTTGGGGTTTAGAAGTTTAAGGTTTAGGGTTTTTAAACCCTAAACCTTAGATCTTAAAACCCTATAAATAGTTAAAATCTAAATAGGGATATTTTATATTTCTTACAAGAAAAATAATTAAAAGGAAAGAAGGTGGATATATATGATTAATGGTATAAAAATGGGTATATATATGATTAAACTCTTTTTTAAAATACTGAAAAAATCTTTAAAACTTTTGAAATCTCTGGATTGTTTAAATCCACAAACTCTACATAGTTTCCAATAATCCCCTCCCCTTAGTTAGTCGTCCAATTTGGAAACATGTAATTATAATTTTACAAACTTTGAATTTCAACTATAATGAAGATTTGAATTTTTTCTAAAATTACATCTCCATATAGTGAAAGATATAATACTGAAAAGATTCACACTCAAAAGGGAACAATTTGGAAAATGTTATTCAACATTTTGAGAGAAATTAATTCCCATATGAATTTTACACTAGAAGTATGGTATTATGATTGAAAAGTTTGTAGAAGATATGAAAATATCATATAGTATATAATTGCTTTTATGATTTGTCTTACTGTGAGATTTTTTATATTGATTCACACTTTACTGAGAAAAAAATGAAAATTTTCAAAATATTTGAGATTCAACTTTATCTTTACGGTTATCTAATTAACTTCATCGCATATGATTTTGTAGAGTTTCCGAATTCTTATGTAGACAAAGATTCAACAGTGTTACTCTTAACGAATGTGATTTTGTAAAGTTTCCGAATCATTTTCTTGTCCCCCCATTAGGTCAAAGTGGTAGACTAGCGCTCTTGGAGATTGGCCCATAAGGAAGTAGTAGACCGTTTAATTTGTCAAGAGTTTCATTGGACCCATGGACCGCCATTCAATATCATGGATCGCATTTCGTGATGGTGTTAAAACTAGGAATGCTTTGTGGATCGCATGTTCTCGTTGGAACTAAGTCATCTGACTTGTTTTTATCCACAAAATGATATTGAAATTGTGATATAAAGCTATTCCGTAAGCTATAATGAATGTGTGGGTCCCGAGAAGCATGTCAACGATTATTCGCGACTCAATACACGTTGTTTGGGTCACGGGATGAGCTCATGAAGGAATTCCGCAACACATGTACGTCATTTGGGTCGCGGGAAGCCAATTTAAGCATGATTCGCGACATACGATGCTTCTTAGGTCGCAAGATCAACTTGTGATTGTGCTCCGCGACCCAAATGATTATGTTTAGGTCGCGGGAAGCCAATCTGTGCATGGTCCGCGACCTACGGTACTTTGTAGGTCGCGGTATCAACTCATGATGATGTTAAGCAACCTAATTGATCATGTTTGGGCCGTGGGAAGCTAAATTGAGCATGATCCGCGACTTATGATGCTTCATAGGTCGCAGGATCAACTCACGATGATGTTCCGTGATCTAAGATGCTTCGTAGGTTTCAGGATCAACTCACAATGATGTTCCGCGACCCAATTGGTCATGTTTGGATCGTAGAAAGCAAAATCAAGCATGATCCACGACCTACAATGCTTGGTAGGTCGCAAGAGTGACCTCCGAAGATGTTCTAAGGATTGTAGAACATCGTATGGATTGCATGATGCTTCGGAGAAAACTTAGTTGGCCGATATTCGCGCTTTGCGGAAAACACTTAGTCATTTTTATACTATCATTCTTAGGGGTGAAATCCAACCTCCACATAACTAAATAAAAATAAAGAAAATACATGATTTAATTGGGATTTTATCACCATGTTTTTAAGAGATGGTTCTGGCACTTAAACCATCTCTAACGCACGTTCATATTTAACTTGTTTCTTCATTGCTAATGTGGAAATGAATAAATCCTCTCCAAACCAAAGGGGTGTGATGGTGCCTAGCTCAATGATATGTTATGTTTTGTGCATGTTTTCAACCTTGTTTTGTAGAATTTAAGTCTCATTTATCATGCATTTTTTTGTTAGTTTGTTATGCATTTAGTCACATTTTGCATGATAGTTCATGTTTAGACTTTTCTCTTGCATTCTTGCATTTTGCATCAAAATCATATACATCAGGTACTAAGATGGATAAAAACCAGTGGAGCTTCTCAAGGTGCCTAGGAGTGCGCTATGGAGACTTTATATGAGTTTGGTGAAGTTGTGAATAGTTTGGGACACTTTTGACAACTTGAGAAAATTTAAGCTACGAGGCTCCATCCGAAGGGTCTCGGTTTAAAGAAAAAATGATGGTTGTAAACTTATCCAATGGAGCCTAATTTTTTTGTAGATATAGCTGAATGAGTTAGATTGAAATGGGATTTGGAATCACTTCATATGGTGGAATTATGAATTTTACACTAGAGACTGGTCTTCAGAGCGGCAAGACGAAACAAATGAAGAAGTGTGGTCTACTGAACAAGCTAATTGTGTCTACCGTTCAAAAACCTTTCGCTAGCCACAACTCACTTTAATAGTTGTAGTATAGTTTTAGGATCAATCCACTTGAGAGAACGATTAACACGACATCAAATCCTAATTAAGCGAAAGCAATAAAAAGGTGTTTGGTTTTTAAATTCAATTCTAAAACATGCAATGACTAAGTGAACTATTAAGCAATAAACAAGAAAAGCAATAAAAGCAAACAAGAGCACTTAAGCAAGGTAAAACGGTTTATGAAATCAAATAAGACGAATATTGACCGATGGGTAATGGCAATAACGATCAAGGGTAACTAGTAGATGACCTTGTGGAGGTTAACTTTGCAATCAACAAACACAATCCTAGGCAAAGGACCACTAAACTATAGATTAACCCAAATCCTTTTGGTGTTAATCTTTTTGAAAGTAATTAATTTGACTAATTTCCCAATTGTCAAATCAATGAAATCCAAGCAAGAAAACTCAAGCCCAATCAACCACTAAACCCCTTAACTCATTTCCCAATGGCTAAGATGACAAAACAAAACATTTGTTCTTTCAAGCATTTCATCAAATACCTTGTGGGTGTGAGAAATGCCTATCATCTATTTCTAAGTGATCAAAGAAGAGATAGCATTAAACTTACAAGATGTTTGAGGAAACTATAATACTAACCAAAATCCACAAGATCAACCACTAATTACCCTCTAATCTACCAAACCCATCAATCAATGGGAACAACTCACACATAACCATAAAAACAAGAGAAATTGAAAGACTAAGCATGATTAAAGAAGAGATTAATAATTTGTCAAACCAAAAATCAAAGATTTGAATATTAAGAACAATAACAAAATATTACAAAAGTTTAGAGTATTTAATAACGATAAGTCTATGTCTCATAAAAAGAAGTCTATGAGAAGTATTTATAGTAGGAGAAATTAATCAAGGGTTTTGGTTTGGTCAATGACCAAAAGAAAAGTCAAACATGCTCAGAATTGGCAAGAGTTCGAGGTGCAGGTCGGTCTAAGTTCCAGGTCTAACCCCCTGTGTGGTCGTGATTTCACTCAAGTCTTGGACCGGCTAGATGGAGGTGGTGCAGGCCGGTCCACTTGTCCAGCCTATTCCCTATGTCCTGCTCCTTTTCTTCAACTTCCCCACCGGCCAAATGACCCTTGTTGAAAGACGTTCCAAGTGCCCGGCCTATTCCCTACCTTGCCCCACGAAATCAAACTGAATCCTCCTCCTTAACCATTTGCGGACAGTTTGAAGGTACTCCCAGTAAAACGCTTATAACTTCTTGCTCCGACCTTCAAATGACACGAGGTATTCTTCATTCGACAGCTGACTCAAATATCTACCTCGTGTCAAAATTTCATAACATCTGATTAAGAGGAAGGATTCCGCTGGAAGCTGTTTTTGAGCACCATCGGAAGGAGCCTATCCGAGAAAAACATGATGTTGCATTCAAATCTTAAATCTTTAGTTCCAAGCTCTCAAAATGCATCCACAGCTCCAAATCCATGTATTTGAGATATTGTTTTAGCTTCATGCTCCAAAAGGTACCTAAGAGATGCACATATGCATGCAAAATGCAAGAATGCAAGACAAAGTTCTAAAAATGAACTATCATGCAAAACGTGACTAAATGCATAACAAACAGACAACAAATGCATGGTAAATGAGAGTTAATTACTAGAAAACAAGGTTGAAAACATGCATAAAACACAATAAATCATCTGCCTCAGCTTAAACCGGCCAGAGACCAAAATCTGATGTCTCCAATTCATGCAGGACGTACTTTACCAAGGTTTTTGGTCATTGACCAACTCTTTACACCTTTTTTTTTTAAATTACTTTATGAATTAAGTTAAGGATATTGTTTGTATTATCCTCAAGAGGAAGAAGATTATATCTTATCTCATTCTTCCTATAAAACTTTACCTTTGTTCATTTTGTGAACATAATTCCTCTTTTGTTTAAATCACTTTGTATTGGAATCATCAATTAAGAAAAAACCTTCTTGGTGATGAGAGTCTTTTATGGTTTGTGAGTTTAGTAGGTCATGGTGCTTTAATGATTGATTAGTGGTGGATCTAGGTTGGGGTTTATTGTTTCCTTCATCAATTTGTGGTCTTAATGCTATTTTTTTCTTGATCATTTAGAAATTGATGTTAGTCATTCCTTACACCTACCAAGTGTTCGATGAAATGCTTGAAAGAACAAATTGTTTTGCTTTGCTTCCTTAGCTATTGAGAAATGAAGTATTTTAAGGAAAAAATGGTTTACTAAATCTAGGATCGTTCAAATAGATTGTATGCTTGTTATATTGTTAACCAAGCCAATCAAAGTTGCAGTTTAGGGGAGCACGTGATTTATTTGAGCTTGAGGTTTATTGAATCTAGGATCGTTCATATAGACTATATGTTTGGTCTAATGTTACCCAAGCCAATGAAAGTTGCAGTTTAGGGGAACAAGTGATCTGTTTGAGCTTGTTGTTTATCGAATCTAAGATCGTTCATATAGATTGTATGCTTGTTCTAATGTTACTAGATTACTGGCCCGCACCTTGTGCGGTCTATATTTTTTATTATTTGTATATATTATATTAAATATAAAATGATTAATTACAGTAGATTGTAAGAAATTGGTAAAGATAATATTATAAGTTTGTGTTTGGCCAAACTACATAGCTGACTCCTACAATTTTTCGCATACGCATGATGAGAGCATCAATCTCTAATTTCAAATTATGCTTTGTTAAACTTGAGATGTTTACGTTGTTCAAGTACTCCTCGTCTCATGTACCCCTGTCGGGACACTGGAGAAAGCGACAGAAAAACACACCCACCGATAAAAAAAAACCATATTATGTTTTAAATATATCATAATATTCTTGATGTAAGAAATATTCTCAAACCTACATAAAATATGTAAAAAGAATTCATAAATTTTTAGACTTGACTATGCTGAAATTTATGTTTATCTATATATTGATTTCATAATTAAAATATATAATAGTCTAAAGAAACAATAAAAAAAATTATGATTAGTCAAAATGCTACTTCAAACAATGAAACATATTTTGTATACCCATATTCTTTTTACACCAAGAAGTGTATTTAAAGATTTTTTACAAAATTATTGTTGTAATATTAGTTTTTCTGAATTTAATTACCTAAGTTATTAAAAAGAGAAAAATTGTTAGAATTAAATAATGACTTCACTAATTAAGTAATGACTTATGTATGCCCGTGGATTTTACTCAAACAGAAATCCAAGAACATGTGTGGATTTTTATAAAAAAACAAACCATAACAATTAAGTAATGGCTTATGTATCCCGTGCATATTACTCTAACCAAAATCCCAGATCATGTGTAGATTGTAATAAGAAAAACATAACTATTAAGTAATGGCTTATGTATACCTGTGAATTTTACTCTAACAAAAATCCAAGAACATGTGTGGATTTTAATTTAAAAAAACATAATAACGTAATGACTTATGTTTGACCGCGAATTTTACTCTAACAAAAATTCAAGAACATGTGTGGATTTTAATAAAAAACATAACAATTAAGTAATGACTTATGTATACCCGTGGATTTTACTTTAACAAAAATCCAAGAACATGTGTGGATTTTAATTAAAAACATAAAAAATTAAGTATGACTTATATATGCTTGTGGATATTACTCTAACAAAGATCCAATAACATGTGTGGATTGTAAAAAAAACTTAACAATTAAGTAATAGCTCATGTATGCCCGTGGATATTACTTTAACAAAAACCCAAGAAGATGTGCTGATTGTAGTAAAAAAAACATAACAATTAAGTAATGACTTCTGTATGCCCGTAGATTTTACTCTCACAAAAATCTAAGAACTTGTGTGGTTTTACAAAATTATTGTTATAATATTAGATTTGCAGAGTTTGGTTACCTAAGTTATTAAAAAGTGTGTGACATATATTGAGATCACGATTACTAAAAAAATTACAAAAAATAATAAAAATATATTATGTATGCTCAGACACTTCTTAAACCAAGAAATGTATTTAAAGAGTTTTTACAAAATTATTATTAGAATATTATTTTCTCTGAGTTTGGTTACCTAAGTTATTTAAAAGAGTCCGACATATCGGTAGTTATTTTTCTAAAATTTACAAAATGGTTATAACTGTTCTAAAATGGAATGCAAGACAAATGAAACAAAAAAAAAATCTAACAAAAAATGTGGTGTTGCCACATATGTTTAGAATTCTTCTCGTTTAATATATATGATGATGTGGAACAAAACAAACTTATCACCTTTAATAAAAAAAAAAAACTGCTTAGTAGTAACAATATTATTTCATGCCAACAATATGATACAAAGACTGAATCAAATTTTAAATAAATGACGACTGACCTTGTTGTTCTTTTTTTCTTCTGTTTGTATTCTTTGATTGAATGTCAATAAAGACGTTTACATTGCTGTTATATATGACGTGAATATAACCACCAAAAGTATAAAAATCAGATCCATTTCAACTAAAAAACCATTGGATCTCATTTTCAACCGCAAGTATAAGCCATCAACCGCAACTATACAAATCAGAACCATTTCAATTAAGAGCAATCAGAGCAACAAATAGGAGGATTTAGAACCGGACTAATCAGAATAATAGCCGGCACCATTCATGTTAACCTTAAGGGTGGATATGCCTAGTAGAATTATTAATTGGTGTCTGATATGTTGTGTTGTGGTTGACTTTAACTTAAATCTCTCCGTTATCCCCACCAAAATTAACTGAAACAACCAGTATCTGCAATTTTGTCCTTTTGGATGGCCGTTTTTTGTCTAAAATTCTTGTTGGTCCTTTTACTAATTAATTGGGTGGATGTGAACCATTTTCATTGTATATTCAGTACCAGGACCAAGACCATGATCATGATGATGAAGATGATGAAGAGGGCGAAAATCGTGAAGCTGTTAAAGAGGGAAGGGTTGAGAAATACCTCAATGTAAAAGTGAAGGTACAAAAGAACTACTCATGAATCTACATATAAGAAATACATTGGTGTAAAAGGGAACGTTCAGGTTAATAACATCAAGCACTTGTTTGGTAGGTATCTTTTATTGGTCAAGGGGAGACACAATCGATGAAACAATTGTCCGGAGGCCAAAAGAAGGAGGAGCATTTTTGTTGTTGTTAATTAAGTAGATTCTGCGTAGGTATTTATCAGTTCTTTAAGTCAAATCCCTGAAAAGGTAATTTTGAAATTTCATCTCACAATGATAAGAATTAAATGAGAGTTTGTTTGGAAATTCTTACCATGTTGATTGTGAATTCTCCAAATGATTCCTTCGTTTGTCTCTCGAGTTTCCAATTGTGAAACAATGGTTCAAGGACTTTCTCCAAGTCATGAATATTTACCTTGTCCATGAAAGCCCTACCTATTTGTGTCTGGTTCGGTGTTCCTCCTAACCGAACCTGCAGGAAACAACAACACAACAACCGCCATTGCACTTTGATGTATCGGAACCATTAAAGGAAGCTATAGTCAGAGGAGTACTTACCTGATACCTGTTTGGTCCATCCCCGACTAAACTAACTTCAGCCATGTAGGGTCTAGCACATCCATTAGGACAACCAGTTACTCTTATCACAACGGATTCATCATATTCAAGACCAACGTGGAACAAGAAAGAGTTTGCACATTGGTTACTGTGAGAGTTAAAACTCAGTGGAGTTACGTTTTTAGGCAATATCCATGAGATTTTACCTTCTCAAACATTGCTCGCACTTGCTTTAGAATGTTGGGGATCCCACGCTCTGCCTCAGTAATAGCTAGAGGGCACAATGGAAAAGTTGGACAAGCCATTGCTGTTTGGTTGAGAGGGTCTACAAACTCCGATTGCTGCTCAAACTGCATCAAAGAGGAGTTGTCAACTTAAAGTCGAACTGGCAAGTGTAAAAGTACTAAAGTAGTATCGTCAAAGCTGATTTTTTTGCCTCCCGTGGAGAGAAAAACGCTTACCAGTAGTCCAGCCTGAGCGACCACCGTGGTGATGGGACGTTTCCATTCACTCTTGATATCACATAATACAATGTTCTGATTCGGAGTGATACGGACATCAATAATGTACTTCTCGATTACTTCTCTCAGCGATTTCTTCATTTTACCTCCAATCTCTCAGCGCTCTTCATTTTGCCTCCTCGGCATGGCTAATGATCGACATCCTCTTAATTAG
>OVAP01001356.1:0-24591 GCA_900406295.1 Aurinia saxatilis | reverse complement strand
AGGTATCAAGTATCCTGTTTCAGATGTTGTCTCTTTTACCAAGCTCTCTGAGGAATATGCAGCCTATATTTATGCACTGACTAAGTATCCAGAACCAAGCACTTACAACCAGGCCAAACAGTATAAAGAATATGTTGATGCTATAGGTGTTGAGCTATCTGCTATGGAACGGACTCACACTTGGTTCATATGTGCATTACCTCCCCAGAAAGAAAGTTATTGGATGTAAATGGGTATACACAGTCAAGCTCAATGCTAATGGCNATGTAAATGGGTATACACAGTCAAGCTCAATGCTAATGGCAGTTTGGAGAGATTCAAAGCTCGGTTGGTAGCTAAAGGATTCACACAGAAGAATGGCCTTCATTATGTGGAGACTTTTTCCCCAATAGCTAAGCAAACCACTGTCAAAACTCTTATTGCAGTTTCTGCAACTAAACAGTGGGATTTGTATCAGTTAGACATTTCAAAAGCTTTTCTTAATAGGGATTTGACTGAAGAGATATATATATCTTTACCTCAGGGGTATGCACCCAAGGAGGGGGAAATTTGGCCTGAGAATGCTGTGTGAAAGCTTCAGAAATCCATCTATGGCCTCAAGCAAGCATCAAGGCAGTGGTTCTTAAAATTCAAATCTACACTCCTGAAGCTGGGATTCACTACATCTAAAGCTGATCACACATTGTTTTTTAGATCACACGGTGAAGCATTCATTGATCTCCTAGTTTATGTAGATGATATTATCATCGCCAGTAACAATGTTGAGGCTATTACTCAACTTAAAGTTGATCTTGAGAAAGCATTTAAGCTCAGGGATCTTGGAGAATTGAAATATTTTATAGGATTGGAGATTGCCAGATCGAAGTCAGGGATTTCCATTTGTCAAACGAAATATATCCTTGAATTGTTGGATGAAGTTGGTTTATTGGGTTGCAAACCAGCTAATGTTCCTATGGATCCTAATCTCAAGTTGACAAAAACTTCTCAAGAGTCTGTTCTTAAGGATCCTACGAGTTACAGAAGATTGATTGGACGATTGATGTATCTTACCTTAACACGACCATACATCTCTTATGCGGTGAATAAACTTTTTCAGTTTTCTTCTGCACCTAAGGCCTCCCATCTCAATGTTGCTCACAAAGTTCTGCGCTACCTCAAAGGGACGACTGGTTTAGGATTGTTTTACCTTGCTGATTCTGATATAGTGCTTAAAGCATTCACTGATGCTGATTGGGGTTCTTGTGTAAACACTAGAAGATCTACTACTAGGTATTGTATGTTTCTTGGACCTTCTCTCATTTCCTGGAAATCTAAGAAACAAGACACTGTTTCTCAATCATCAACAGAGTCTGAATACAGGGCAATGAACAAAGGAGCTAAAGAAGTTTCTTAGTTGGTCAAAGTTCTAGCTGAATTACACGCTCCTCAACATCAGCCTGTTCCATTTTTCTGTGATTCAACTGCAGCTATGCACATTGCTGCTAATGAGGTGTATCACGAACGCACAAAACACATAGAAATTGACTGCCACATGGTTCGAGAAAGGGTGGATAATAGCTTGATCAAATTGCTTCATGTTAGAAAAGGGGATCAACTTGCTGATATCTTCACCAAAGCTTTGTATGCAGGCCAGTTCCAATCCATTTTTGGCAAGATGAGTCTACTTTTCATATTCTCATCTTGAGGGGGAATATTGGAATAAATCGGATGATTGGTTTAGTTAATTTAGTTTCGGTTAAATATTAAACCAGATTGCTATATATAGTGAACAATATTGTTATTGTAATGGTGTGAAGTTTTAATGAATTTTCATTTTGTCTCCTTCCTCGTAACAAATTTTACTCTAACAATATACCATATATTTTTATGCACTTCATTTTACTATTTTACTATTTTTCAATAATTTAGCTATATTACACTGCAAATTTTGCTTTTTGGTTAGATAGAATGCTTTCTTCTTTTTTCATTCTAAAACAAAACAAGAGGAACAAATAAGATAAGAAAAAAATCATACTGCGTCTTTCTCTTTGAGCAAATCCTATAAATTATCGGTAACAGAATGCATAATCTATGCATGAACGTCATACGATACTATAAATTTATTATCTTTCTTTATGTTGAACGTTTACAAAAAAAACTTATACAAAATAATATGCAATCAAATTGTTTTAATAAAAATTTTGTTTGCAAAATTTCATTTATATGGTAAGTTGTTTGCCATATATTGTGTATGTATTAATTAGATGGTTTTTGGTTATCTTTTTCTAAGAACTCATTTGATCAAATTCTAATACTTTGTTTTCATTTCTATATTCTTACTATTTTTATTTTATTTTAAATTATGTTGTCTACGGGTTTCAGAATAAATTACATATTATAAGCTAAAAACATAACAAGAAATTCCAACGGGGTTTAACCACATATACCCATTTTTTTTATCTCATTAATCACATATACTCATCTTCCTTCATTTTAATTATTTTTCTTGTAAGAAGTCTAAAATATCTCTATTTAAATATTAATTATTTATAAGGTTTAGGATATAGGGTTTAGGGTTTAAAAACCCAAAACCCTAAAAAGTCTTCCCACCCCCTACTAAACCTTAACCTCCTAAAATACAAACCTTAAATCCTAACAATTAAACCATAATAGTAATTAAAAATTAAACCCTAAGTTTATAAGGGGTTAACCCTAAATCCTAAACCCTAAATAAATCATCAACTCTATAATTTTACTAAACCATAAATCTTAAAATTCTAAACCCTAACAAATATATTATTTATAATAAAAATAGTTTTGGTAAATGAAAGGTATTAAAATAAAAAGAGGTGGATATATGTGATAAAAAAATGTAATTATATGTGATTAGTGGGTATGTAAAATTGCGTACATTTGTCTTTTTCTCCAAATAAAACCCATACAAAAATACTGTACAATCAAATTGTTTTAATAAAGATTCTGTTTGCAAGATTCCATATATATGGTAACTATCTAGTTGGTACTTGGTACACCCAAAATAAATGATGAGATGTTTGTGTAAAGTCAAAGCAAAAAATTAGCCATTTATAGTGATTACTCTCGACAAAGCCACAAACAAATCAGAGACAATTCGGTCCGACACTTTTGAGTGCAAAATTGCCCCCGGAAAACAAAACGGGTCAATGAAAGACCCGGCCCGTTTCATTCAATCAAAACCAATTTAGGCCATAACTTGATTGAGCCCATGCAATAATCAAATTCTCTTGATGGATGATATTAATTGCCACTTAGGAGAAACTGATCAGTCATGAATGTTCATTATAAAGCCCACAACAAACAAAGGCAAATGGTAGGCTCAACATTTTTGTTGAAGTCATGAATGTTGGAAATTGGAATTATAGTTCCCGTGATTATTGGTTTAACATATAACATTATTTTGCAACCAAAAGACTTTTTCTTTCTAAATGTTTGAATAAGTATGAATTATCGTGTGTAGTAATTATAGTTAGCAATATGAATCTAGGCGGGAAGATGATTTAAAATATTAAAAGGAGTATATGCTAATAATGGAAGGAGGTAAAGAAGATCATCATTCCTTTCTCATCATTCTGTTTACTAACCATGTTTATAATTTTGACTTTTAAGACGGAAAATAAAGTTATACTACTCCATCCATTTATTTCAATATATAAGCAGTTTTAAAAGTTTTCTTTTCAAAATATAAGCAGTTTTAGAAACCCAATACAAAAAATAAACATGCACTTAAATCTTATTGACTTTAAAAAATGTTAGTATGTTTATTTATTTTATTAATTGAAAAGATAAAAACCTTTCTATAAAGTACATGAAAAAGTAAATATTTTTTTAATATGCGCGTTTTTAGTCAAACCTGCTTATAAATCGAAACAGAGGGAGTATTACTTTCGGGTAATGAGTTGAGCCATGAGGACATTTTTCAAGATACTACCAAGTTATGTTTATCTGGTAACGAATAAAATCAGAGTTTTACATTTATATTTTCTTCAACACAAGGTATTGTGTCCCCCCCTTCTAGTTTTCTACAGCATGTGGTCGAGCTCAGACTAATTACGGGTCTAGCTCGGATTCAGTTTACAACTCTAATTTTGATATAGATTTATTAAAAGGTAATAAGACTCAACAAAAAGAATTATAGGGTGATTAGATTTTTTTTATATAATCGTGGTGTCCAAATGTTTTCTAGACCCAAAACTAATTCATGAGATCTAACCAAGTTAAAATCGTGTTTTTATGGGTTGGTGGCCAACACGGATCAAACTCGGAAACATACGGATTACAACGTCCGCTTAAACCACATGAGCCAACTATGTTCGCTAGGGTGATTAGATTTGTCTGTTTGTTGTTTTTAATATCATGCATCTTTCTCTAACTTTTTCTCCAATAATTTTTTCTGTACATGTATTTATGAGTGCCTAAAATTGCAAATGTTCAATGTAGTTAAGGTTCCACTTCATGAAAAGACAAGATCCTTAAACATAGGACTCGACCGGGAGGATTGTTTTCCATATCCTATGGTCTTGAAATAATAAAAAGCTCCTCATTGGCTCAAGCATGAGTGCATGTTGACTTCCTTTGCTTATTTATTAAACTTTTTAAAACACAGTTAAGAGAGTAGACAAAAAGGTAAAAATAGTGGAGAGAATTAACGATATCGTTGAAAGACTACAAGAGCATTAAAAGATGTGTAAATATCAGTGCACTCCATCATTTTAGCTTTTAATGTACTCCACATTCTTATTAATTTTCTTCTTAGCAGAAAACATTAAACATTCCTGTTTGTTCAGCAACAATTTGATCAACTATGATCCATATAAGCTGCATTTATAGATTTATAATACTAGTTTAAAATACCAATAGAGGTAACTCGTTTCTTAGAACATTCAATTCGTATGTAGTTTGTAGTGAGTGATACAAGTACACATACTAGATGGGTGACACTGTTACAACGGTTCACGTTCGCAAATTGTTTTTTTTTTAATTGGCCCATCATTATATAAACCCAGGCGTCATCGACTAAAGCTCCGTTGGATTCCCCCATCCACCTCGATACCCTTCATTTGGTGCGAGGGTTTAACACACAGAAGGATAAATCAAAAAGTATAATTGTTTTAGCTATGAAATTTTATCCGTTAAATTACTTGTATTATCTTGGCTTCAAATATCTTTCGCATCAGTAAAAAAACACTAAACAAATGACGTGAAAAAATTCGCTAAATTCATGATACACTATACTGAAATAATTATATTGTAAAATTTATCCTAAACACTAGTTAAAATAGATTACTCCTGAACAAAATATGAATGTATTATTATTTTATAAAAATTCCGAGATAAGAAACCTGGGTATATGAATTAATCTCTTTCCATAATTCAAATCAAACAAGATTTTGAACTCATTCAAAAAGATTCATTAGATTTTAACAAGTCATTGTATTTCACTTTTGGCATACAATAATATTTTTGGTTTTAAATTAAAATTCTATGTGATCAGTGATTTTTAATAAGGATTTGTAATTTAGTGATTATGTTAGTATTATTATTCTAGTGCCGCTTAATTTTGAATTTAATATAATGAATATTATTGACAAATAAAACTATAAATTCATGTAGATGATAAAATATGAATTCAGAATTATTCAAAGATTAACAAAAAACATTTTACACTTTTCTTAAATAATTTATTTTTTCTGTATAAAGTTCACTTTTTCATTTCCAAATTTCTAGAAGTAATCAAGTAAAATATAAAGCGTCTAGTTTAATGAAATAGAGGACTGTTATGTGGATCAAAACTATATGCACCATATACTAAAATCAACGTTAGAGAATAATTTGGGTTTTGGTCCGATATATATATTTTTAGTTTATAAAAAAGTAATTAGCTCCTATGTAATTAGTCAGAGATAAGTTATTGAAGATGGTAATGGAGGAGGAATTAAAAGAGAATTAAGAGGAGTGGTAGAGGTATTGTAGGCAAGAGTAGCTCCCCAACCCCAAAGGAGGCAGGAGCTAAGCTTGGTAGGTCCCACTCATCTTCCTCAATTATCACACCACCTTCCTTCTTCACACTACTGCTGCCTTTGTTTTTGTCTTCCTTTCAGACATTGAAACCTGTTACAGCTTCTCTTCTTCTTTTGTTTTGTTTTGTTCTGTTTTTGCCCTTCTCTCTCTCCTCTTTATCTTAGCTACTTCCTCCAAAAACCCTCAAACNAGCTTCTCTTCTTCTTTTGTTTTGTTTTGTTCTGTTTTTGCCCTTCTCTCTCTCCTCTTTATTTTGTACCAAGTGAAACCCTTCTGTATCACCATTACCACATCTACACTCCATTTCCACCTCTGTTTTGTCTTTTATTCCAGTCTCATCTCTCTGGGTATTTTCTTGAATTTGGGTACCCATCAAAAAGATTACTTTTGGGTTGTTTTCTTTCCCCCCACAAAACCCTAATTTCGTAGACAACAATGGACGATGATGGATCTACTCATAGCTCATTGTTCGGAGACTTATCAACCGAAGAGGTCACAAGCAAGATCATTCTCACAGCAATTATTGTTCTCTTCTTGGCCGTTCTCTTCGTCCTTATCCTCCACCTCTACGCCAAACTCTACTGGTGGCGAATAGATCAGCTTCAGCAACAACAGCAGCAGCAACAACAACAAGAGCAAGAAGACCAATCATCATCATCCATTACTCCACCTGTTATTCCCCGTCGGCAACGACGCCGTTTCATCTTCGTACCAGGGCAAGACGCTCTATCCAACACTGGTCTTTCCCCTTTTGACCTCACTTCTTTACCAATTGTCTTTTTCAGACAAGACACTTGTTGCAAAGAGGGTTTGGAATGTGCTATTTGCTTGTCTGAGCTTGTCATGGGGGATAAAGCAAGGCTGCTCCCAAAGTGTAACCATAGCTTCCATGTTGAGTGTATTGACATGTGGTTTCAGTCTCACTCGACTTGTCCCATTTGCAGAAACACCGTTCTTGGTCCTGAGCAAGCTACCTCGAAGCGAGTTGAACAAGTTCCTGACAATGCAGATGCTGGTGGCACCAATAACCTTGATGCTCAGTCTCATCTGCCAAGTTCTGTTTCCAGTTCTTCCCCTGAATTTCCCACAAATGTCTTGGTATGGGGACGCCAAGATCAGGTTAGCACCGGAAACAGCAATGTCGGGACTCAAGAAGAGGGTGCTGGTAATTCGGTTTCTCAGAGTCAAGAAGCTCTTGTTCTGGATATCAATGATTCTTCCATTAGGACTCAAAATGTGCCATCTTCATCATCTTCCATGAGGTATATTGTAGAGGAAGAGGAATCAAAATCTCCAATGACAACGAGGTTGAGGTCCTTGAAGAGATTTCTAAGCAGAGACAAGAGAGTGGCTTGTAGTAATACTAGTAGTGGTAGTAGTAGCTCCAATGCTGCTGCTTCGGTTGATCCTTGAAGGTTGTAGCTGAGTGAGATTGCCTGAAGATGTCAAACTGTGTATTTGGTCTCGGCTCTTATTGGCTTTGTGTGTTTGAGAGCTTTCTTTGTCATCCAAGTAATACCACTTATCTATTCCAAGAGAAATTGAAATTCAAAGCTTTTCGTCCACTTATTGGCTTTGTGTGTTTGTGTGTTTGGCTCAGATTAACACAAGAGTCCAATATTGTAGTTATGTATGATTGCAGAAGCTTTTCGTGTAAAACTACCTGAGCTTAAGCTAAGACAATGCATGAACTGAGAAGTTCTTCAAAAAGTAAAGCTCTGTGACTACAATGAGCTTACCAAAAAACCAAGACAGTAGAACTAGAAAGTAGAAACCGGCTGGTTTAGTAGATAAACCGAAGTAAAAAAAAAAACAAATAAACTGAGCATTTAGCATTCGGTGTATTACGTTATTAACCGATTTGATTTTTGTAAGCCACAAGCAAAGCCCTTTTTAATGTTTTTCTTTCCTCACTTCAAAGCTTGCATTTTTAAAACAGAAACAAAAAAGTAGGTGATAATCATAGAGATATGAGCTGTGGTTACCTGCAAAACTTTGCTTCTCATGAAGTGGGAGTAAACTAATACTATAACAAACAGCATCAGTAATCACGTGGCCTGTCACATGGTCCTCATCTCAAAACAAATATATGGTTTCATGGCTAATACGTGTAAACGAATGTGTATGCATGTGTATTCTTATGTGAAAGGACTAATCATCAGTTGAATGATCTAGAAATCATCAGAATTAAGAGAAATATCTTAACCATCTGAAACACAATTGGAAGAAAATAAACTTATTGGCACAACAGTCAAACTAGATCACGTGTTTAGATCCCAAAAGGTCTCTTAGCACAATAATATATTTCTACAAAGCAACAAGTTTCTCAATCTTTCTCTCTCTATATAACTCAGTCTCAAACATAGCTAGCAACCTTCAAGTTTCCTCAGTTTGTAATTTTCCCAAGAGATTCAAGATAAGAACAGATCAAAAACAATGAAGAGATTCCATACATCGGTATCGACTTTGGCAGCTCTAATTCTGCTGCTTCTAGCTTTGTTTAGCAGCACGACTAATGTAGAGGGTCGTCAGATGGCGTCAACTTCAATGGATTTAGCTTCTAGTGAAGCTGTGAGAGATTTGCAGATAAGCAGGGACATGAAGGAAGAGTCTCTACGAGGTGAAAAAGATAGCTTCCGGAGAATCCCTAGGACTGGCTCCAGCCCTATACAGAACAGGTAAAGACAAATCATACCAATCAATTTTCAGCATTTATGCAATCCCAAACGGTTTACGCATATCTCTCTGCAAGTACTAAGAGTGTATTTTTGTAACAGGAAAGGCCCCCTAACATATGCAGGAGGAAGTAAAAAACAGCATATTACAGCCAGAGAACCATAGATTTCATCTTTTTGTCTCTTAGATCTTACTATTTTCTTTTTGGTAGTATAGCGTATCTACACTTATGTAATATGTCTGGATGCTGTAATGTAATTGAAACATAAGAAATCATCTTACAAGCTTCTTACAATTGACAGTTCCTGGAGTAGCTTTAGACCTATAGTTCTTTTGGGATGTTGTAATACGAGAATACTGTTTTTTATTAGCGTTCCAGTGCGGGCAGATCTAGTGAAAGGCTTTTCAACTATGCATTCATCTTTATTAAAATTAGAGAAGAAAAAGTATGATACAGGGATGTGGAAAATTGCAGCTTGACTAAATAGTATAGAGCAAGCGGTCTAACCTTCAAATTCTCAATTTATTTGCGGGCCGATTCTTTCCAGTCATCTCACCAGAAAGGAAAGGTTTTTTCTTGGTCACCGGTTTATCTGTTGCTTCACTAGTTTTGTTCTTTCTCTGTTTCGTCCTTTTTTCACCTGCAAAAGGTTCATCCTTATCCTTTGCATGTTCTTCTCGGTGGCGCTTAAACCCAGAAGTAGGACGATGATCAATCTCCATTCTTGTGTTCTTTAGTTCTATTTCCTGAGATGCGTCCTCAGACGCGTCAGAAACAAAGGTGTTCTTTGGAAAACTTGATTTGCTGGACCCAAATTCAGATTGAAATTCGTTATATGTAGACTGCTTAGCTTCTTGTCTTGATTTCCACTGGTCAGGTCTGCTGGCATAACTGCAACAAGAATTCCGTAGCATTTCAAAACAGTGAGTGAGGTAAACGATGCTAAAGAATACATGCATACATCAACAATACAACATCACTTGTTCTCTTATGATTTTTACTTCTTTTTTCACCCGAAATGTAAATTCTGCCCGGTTTTCCAGATGTGTTACAACTAAACCAGGCACTGTAATATTTGTCAATAAGATCTTACCCATCGATGTCCAGTCTCCTAAGCAAAAAAGGCCCTTGCTTTGTCTTCAAGAGATCAGCTTTCACATCCAACAGTTCAGTTGCTATGGCTTCCCTTAGTGTCAAGTTACATGCATTGAAGCACTTCTCGACAGTAAATGAACCCGAAGTGTTCAATGCGAGCTCGCCGAAATGTCCACGTAACCTGTGAATAATCAATGATGTAAAGAAACAGCAAAATGAAGAACAGTGGCATAAAAACAAACTGAACAAGAGACTGGATGAAGAAAAAACAGAAGAATAAAATTGTGACTTTCCCAATATAATTCCCTATGCTTCAGTTCTGTGTATTGTAATCATATAACCAAAGCTAAACTGTGGAATCTACCAGTCTTGATATAAACAAATAACCATATAACATATATACGCAAAGCATACTTTATAATTAGTCTGCGTTTCTGTTTTGTTGCAGCATTTGAGGCAAGAAAAGCTTCTATAACACGTGCTCCACTGGAATCTTTCGCTGTTTCGATGGTATGCTCAGCTTTCATAGAAGTTAAGCTTGTTATGTATGGCTGTATAAGATCCTGTGAGAATCGAGAAAAAGTTGCTAAATACTACCAGAGCGGATGAACAAATTTATTCTCTTCTATACAACAAAGAAAGGAAACATACACTGGAAAACTTGAAAATCTCCTGAAGGATCAAGCAACCCATGGTATGCATCTTTGCACCAGATGCCCACTCCCATGTAGTCTTGTCTTGGCAACCAAAGTAGTTATCAAGAAACAACAACCGTGGGACAATGGAGATACGGGATTCATTTGTGGAGCATACTGCACCAGCAAGGGCCTCACAACACTGTCAAATCAGCAAGAATTAACTGTATTATTGTAGAGAAAATATTACTACGCGAGAGCAAAAGAATTTTCTGTTGAATTAGAAAACATAAAAACCTTATGTTCATGACTTTGAAGCCTTTGACTAACTGCTATCAGAGAAGCCACAACACCTGACTTCCCCTGTTTAAGAAGATCCTTGAATCTTGGAGCTAATTCTTCCCATATTAAACCCATCTTGCAAACAAAAGAAATTAAATATAAGTTGGCTTCAAGAAATAGCACAAACAGACTAAAGATGAAGTTTTGGCAGGATAAGAATACCTGCTCTTGGCCTCTTGCATGGGAGATTAAAGATTGAACAACAAAATTTGCACACTGATCAAGTGAAAGCTCAAACAATGAACTCTTGAAAACTTTGTTGAAAATTTCATTATACAAACTTTCTGGGGCCACTTCCAAAATCACCTGTAAAGGGCATGCAAATGCGTTTAGAAAGACTAAGAAAAATAACTTTCCAATTACAGCATGGAAAGCAACAGATAACTGGCAACCGTACAGGAAAATCCCCATATTTTAGATTATGTTTTGCATGGTCTAAAGCAGGCAATATGTCCATAATCAATTGTTATTTGCAAGGTACCACAATTTACTCAGTCAGAGCACTAAGTTACCTCCATCAAGTGACTGAACGAATTATCCTTCATCGACTCTAAAATTTCTTTTGCAACATCAGTCTCTATAAGAACCCCTTCTTCCTTTTTATTTGTAGAGTTGCAAGCAAGAACAAGAGGAATGATTTCACACAACTCCTCATCTTGTTTCCTCAATAATCTTAGAGCCGTCTGTCAAGAGAAGATTGGTTAGCATTAACATGAAACAGAGACAATAAAATAAATAACAATCAACACTAACGAAGTTGCTTGAAAACACACGAAAAAAAGATTGGAGAAGGACATCAAACATACCTGTAAGACCAAACTGCTAGACTGATCGATTTGAAGATACTTCATGGCTTCTCTGCCACAATTTAGCATCCCATATAATAGGTACTTGAACACATCTGGAAACCCTTGATGAGGGATTTGTATGTTATACTCATCTGTCTGAGACATATTCAAATTCAAACGTTTCGACAGAGCTTTTGATGATTTTCTGCCATGAAGCTCAGGGGAATCCAAAGAGGCTCCTTTGCAAAGACAAAGAAGCCTTCGAAGAACAGGAGAACCATAACAGTTGCACATCATATCAAGAGGATAATCCACAATCACCTGACCAAGGAACATATTTTAGGATCACAATCAAGGTAAAATTACCAGTTTCATAACAAAAAGTTGTGTAAGTACCTTGCATATAGAATTCAGAACTTCCTCAATAACAGAGTAGGCATCTGGGTTTTCCAGATGAGTGGCCAAGGATTTGAGAGCAGACTCTGCAACATGAGAACCAGATCTATCCATTGCAATGGCCGGGAAGACAGTTGCAGAATTTCGTAGGAAACTGCAAAGTTGGTCAAGTTCACAACCCTCCAGTAGAGTTTGCAAGACATGACTTATGATATAGTCAGTCGCAATTTCATACTCCCTTCCTCTTGTTTCTTCAAGGGCGTTTCCACATATTACTGCACGTTCTTCCAAATCAACTTCATTATTATCAAAGAGATTGGCAATCTCAGAGAAATATTTTGTAGTTTCTGGATCAATCTCTTTTCTGCAAAAGGTAAACCCCGATTCACACTCCATCCCCCAAAAATTCCACTACAAATTAGAGCAAAAGGAGTTCCTTTACCTAACAAACTGATTCTGATGCTCATATTCAGATTTCTTCTTGGACGTTTCCTTGACATTGGCAGCACCACCAGATTGGTTCCTCTTGTTACTATCTCCATCGAATCCTCGGTCACCTCTTTGGGCCTTCCTACCCATTCCCTTTCTCCTTGAACTGTGACTGTTCCCAGACTTCTCCCGTTCACTCATCAAGCTATCTTCCTCAACGGTCCTGTGCCTCCTAGATAGCAATGATTTGGACCCAACTGAAACCATGTGAAGCCCTGACTAAAACCACCCAGGAAAAGCAAAAACAAAACTTAATATCAAACAAGGAAAGACCACAAGAGTCACTATAAACCAGCTTCCAACAACTAAATGTCCCAAATTACACAAGAAGACAGGCAAGGGCAATATGCTGAAGCTCGAAATTACATATACAAGTACACAACACTACACAGACCCCGAAATTAAGGTTTCTACTTTAAATTCGAGTTCCAATCTAAAAATTGACACTAGTGTAGGTGAAGACGAACCTGAGGATGCGAAATACACAACTAGTGTAAGAGGAATTCCAAATGCAGTTTCAGTACTTGTCGGTGTGGTCTTGGGATGCCTGCCTTCACTGCATGTCAACAATAACGGGTCAGAAAGCTAAGATGGCAAGCTGCAATAGACATATTTACCGTTCGTCAGACTCTATGCTTGGGGATATTGACAGGATAATCAGGAATAGAATTCCTTCTCTCAGAGTTGTCAATGACTAAGAATCAACGGCGATGCTACTCTTGTGGTTCCGATCACTAGGGTTAATGTGTGGTTCAATTACGTTTTTGGGCTTTTTTTTCTATTTCAATTACTGGGCTTCCAAAAACTTCCAAGGTTCTACCAATTTTAGGGTTTTAGCATCATCCCTGTGTAGCGTTTGATGACCAGAAAATGTGACACTTAACTGTTTTGGTAACTGAAATTTAATCAAATGGTGATAAATGATGAAGCATAGACAACTTCTCATGTAACATAAGATCTTTCTCCTCGCCAGGTTTTATTTGATTTCTTGTGGACCGGATGATGGATCAGCTTCATTGATTTGCAGATGAATCGAAGTTTCTTCATCTTAACTTTAGGGCATCAGTAAAATCATTTTCTCATATGAAACTGTGAGACTCTTGTGTCTATTCCTATTTTTCGGCCTCATTCAACCAAGTTGTATCAATATAACATATATATTGTTGTTAGGTTTGAGTTTGATGATTAGGTCTTAGTTTGTTTCCGAGTTTGAAATAATCTCCTATATTCTACGAGTCAATAGTTTGTTAGTCGTAGTTCCTATTATCTCTGTTTCAAGTATTTTGTAAGTGACTGAGTCTTCTGTAAAGGCTATATATAGCCAACCCCCAAGTAATAATAAAGTAACGAAGTATTCAACAATTCTCTTGTGTACTTTGCCTCTGAATTCAACAAATTGGTATCAGAGCATAACTTCTCGGAAAGGGAAATACTAGTTAGAGAGAGTGAAACACGTGTGAGTGACAAGGAAAAATGGGAGATTCAAACAACTTTGGTCAGCCAAGCATACCAAGGTTCAATGGTGATTATGATCACTGAAGTTTACTCATGGAGAACTTGCTTAGATCGAAGGAGTATTTTGGTGTGGTGAAAGATGGAGTCGCAAAGCCGGCTAGTGAAGAAACGCTGACCGATGCCCAGAAGAAAGCACTTGCCGAGGCAAGATTGAAGGATCTTAAAGCTAAGAATTACCTATTTATCGCAATTGACAAATCCATTCTCAAGACAATCACCGTAAAGGAGACCTCCAAACAGTTGTGGGACTCGATGAAGACAAAATATCAAGGTAGTGTGAGGGTGAAGAAGGCTCAATTGCAATCTCTAAGGAGAACGTCTGAGCTGTTGGAGATGAAGAATGGAGAAACCATTACCGATTACTTTACAAGAGTAATGGTGGTGGCTAATGACATGAGGATCTGTGGAGATGACATGCAAGATGTCAAGATAGTGGAGAAGATTCTGCACACACTGACCGAGAATTTCAACTATGTTGTTTGCTCAATTGAGGAGTCCCAAGATCGACATTGGTACAATGACAGTTGATGCGCTGCAGAGCTTGTTACGTGTTCACAAATCAAAGATGAGGAAGCCTAGCTATGGTGGAGAAGAGCAGACCCTGAAAGTCACCAACGATGATCGAGGTGGAAGAGGCAGAGGAAGAACCCGATAAGGAAGAGGAAGAGGAAGAGGAAGAGGAAAGTTCTTCAACAAAGAAACAATTTAGTGTTTCAAGTGTCACAAACTTGGACATTTTCAGTATGAATATCCGAGTTGGAATGGAAAAGCTAACTATGTTGAAGCAGATGGTGAAAAAGATGATGTATTGCTGATGGCTTTTACGGAATCCAATGAAGAAAAAGAAGAAGTTTTGTTGATGGCTCTTACGGAACCAAATGAGGAAAAAGAAGAAGTTTGGTTCTTTGATTCTGGATGTGGTAATCATATGTGCGGAGACAAGTCGTGGTTCTCAACACTTGATGAAGGATTTCGCCATTCAGTGAAGTTAAGAAACAATCACACACTGAAAGTCATGGGAAAAGGAAGTGTGAGTTTACGAGTTGATGAAAGATCACACATTGTCACCAACGTCTACTTTGTACCGAAATTGACGAGTAATATGGTCAGCATAGGACAGCTTGTCGAGAAGGGATGTGAAATTCTGATAAGGCATGGAATATGCAAAGTCTTTCATCCCAACCTAGGCCTCATCATGAAATCAAAGCTCATGACAAACAAGTTGTTCAAGATCGCAATAATAAAAAATGCAGTGTTCGAATGTAACAAGGTCACTGAAACAAAGGAGACTCAACTCTGGCACCGAAGGTATGGCCATTTGAATTACAACATTTTGAGAAACTTGCATAATCAAAACATGGTGAAAGGGATGCCTCAGATACAAAAGCTGGAGGAGCTTGAAAAATGTGTAAACTATTTGGTGGGAAAACAACATCGGGAGAGTGTGCCAAAGAAAAGTATCTGGCATGCATCAAAGAGATTACAACTAGTACACTCGGATCTCTGTGGACCAATCTCCCCAGCTTCAAACAGTGACAGAAGATACATTCTCACTTTCATTGACGATTATAACAGAAAGGTCTGGGCTTATTTTCTGTCAAATAAATATGAGACTTTTGTTTCTTTCACTAGATTCAAGAGTCAGGTGGAGAGGGAGACTGGATAGGCGCTTGTATGTTTGAGAACAGACAGAGGAGTGGAGTACTTGTCGAATGAGTTCAAAAGCTTCTGTGAAGAGATGGGCATCAACAGACAACTCACAACTGCCTTTTTGCCTCAGCAAAACGGAGTAGCCGAGCGTAATAATCGCACAATTGTGGAGATTGTGCGATGTATTTTGAACGATAAGGAGGTCCCCAAAAGGTTCTGGCTTGATGCTGCAAGATGGGCAGTCCATGTTCTAAATCAAAGTCCTACCTCTGCTTTGAAAGAAAAGACACCCGAGGAGATGTGGAGCGGAATCAAACCAAAGGTAGATTACTTTAGAGTATTTGGATGCTTGGCACATGTTCATGTTCAAGAGCCAAGGAGAAAGAAGCTGGATGATAAGAGCAATGTATGCGTGTTAATTGGAGTGAGCGATGAGTCAAAGGGCTACAAATTATTTAATCCAGCCACAGAGAAGGTTGTGACGAGTAGAGATGTGGTATTTGAGGAAGAAAAGGGCTGGAATTGGGGCAGAACAAAAGGAAGAGTAAGTGAAAAGCCATTGTTATTGGAAGAAAGTAAATCAGAAGCTAGTGAGGAAGAGCTACCTGTACCACGAGCTGAGAGACAAGAAGAAACTGAAGTGGTACAAAATTCACAACACACTACACGAATTCGCAAGCCTCCACGCTATCTGCAAGAGTACGAGACTGGAGAAGCTCTATCCGAAGAGGAAGAAGAAGATGAAAAAGCTGTTTTTGCTATGTTTGCCTCACTTGATGATCCAATCACGTTTGAAGAAGCCAAAAGCGAGAACAAATGGATAAAAGCTATGAAAACAGAACTAGAGTCCATAGAGAAGAATGAAACTTGGTTTCACACGAAGTTCCCAAAAGAAGCTAAGAAGATAGGCGTGAAGTGGGTATACAAGACAAAGTTGAACGAAAGAGGCGAAGTCGATAAATACAAAGTCTAATGTACATCACGTCAACAAGACCAAATATGATGTATTTGGTGTGTTTGTTGGCCAGGTACATGGCAGATCCTTATGATCAACATATGCAAGCTGCCAAGAGGGTCTTATGTTATTTAAAAGGTACTCAAGGTTTTGGAGTATTTTACAAGAGGCGAGAAGTTGATGAGTTAACTGTCTACACGGACAGTGACTATGTGGGTGATATTGATGATAGAAGAAATACTAGTGGCTATGCGTTTTTGTTAAGTGGCGGAGCTGTGGCTTGGGCTTCAAAGAAGCAGCCGGTGGTGACTTTATCAACAACTGAAGCAGAGTTCGTTGCAGCTGCTTATTGTGCTTGTCAGTGCGTTTGGATGAGGAGAATCCTAGAGGAGTTTGGGTTGAAACAGTCAAGGAGCACTACAATTATGTGTGACAATAGTTCAACTATTAAGCTATCAAAGAACCATGTTCTTCATGGTCGCATCAAACACATTGATGTCATGTTCCATTTTCTAAGAGATCTTACTCAGGAGGGAGTTGTGAAGTTGGTTCATTGTGGGACAAGTGAACAGGTTGCAGATATTCTAACTAAGCCGTTACGTTTGGAGATTTTTGAACGTCTAAGGGAGAAGCTACCGCTTTCAGTTTAGGAGAAAATAAACTGATTGCTACCGCTTTCAGTTTAGGAAAGGCAATGTTGGGTTTGAGTTTGATTCGGTCTTAGTTTGTTTCTGAGTTTGAAATAATCTCCTATATTCTAGGAGTCAATAGTTTGTTAGTTGTAGTTCCTATTATCTCTGTTTCAAGTATTTTGTAAGTGACTAAGTCTTCTGTAAAGGCTATATATAGCCAGCTCCAAAGTAATAATAAAGTAACGAAGTATTCAACATTTCTCTTGTGTACTTTGCCTATGAATTCAACAATTGTTTGTATCAAGTCCTTCTAATTGTTTGTTTGGCTGACTGCGTTTCTCCAAACATATTCGAATAGTGAGATTATTATGTGTAAATCATTGAAGCTTTTGAAATAAGATTTTGTAGCTTCTCGCCTTTTACCATATTTGAAGCAGATATTACAATCACCTATGTAACATAGGATGAGAGATTATTAGACTATAATGCATTAAACCTTTATAAGCATGAATACTAAACTTTTAAGACTCGCGATTGTAATAGTCGATCTTGGACCAAGTCACGAGAGTTGCTTTGTTTTTTCTTCTATGAAACCATCGAATTGGCTGATCTTTACTTGGGTGGTTTTTGTATAGTTCAAAAGACAGACTACGAATGGAATGTATATAAAGTTTTGTGTTCTCTTTTCCTCTTAAGTAGGATAATTTTTCTTTTCTTGTATAACTTTCTCTTATGTCATAAGCAAAGCATAAAGCAGATGCGGGTTACGCATAATCACGAAGACAACTCAATTAAGTTTTTTTTGTCTTCTTTGTGCTTGTTTAAAAGTAGAGTAATAACTCTCTAGAATTTTACTTCTCTTATGTCATAAGAGAAGTACAAAGCAGATGTGGATCTATATACATAAAGAAATCTTTTCTCTCTTTTAGTGAATACACATAATCATTTACTTGGCATCCACATCATTTCGGTATTAGTTTTAATAAAATAATTTAATTTAACATCTAATTTAATTGATTACATTTTTTTGTATTGATATGTTCAATTACAAAAGGAATGTGAAAAGTCATTCATGACATCAACTCTAAAAGTATTAAAACTGCAAAAATCTAAAATTAAGTATATTTATTAAGATCATTAAGTAATGATCCTAAACAAATTTAATAAATATTAAAGTTGCTAAAAGAATAATAATTAAGAAATAATTTGAAAAGAAGTTCAATCTTAAACTCTTTTAGTAGAAAACTATAAAAATTACACATAAGAAAATCAGTTAATCCAACATATTTATCCATATATCACAACTATATATATTATGAACTTAAATCTAAAAATAAAAGAATATGCCAATAGATAATCTTTAAAACACGAGGATATGCCAATATATTTATTAAGAATATGCCGATATATTTATTAAGATTATTAAGTAATGATCCTAAACAAATTTAATAAATATTGAAGTTGCTGAAAAATAATAATTAAGGAATAATTTGAAAGGAAGTTCAATCTTAAACTCTTTTAGAAGACAACTACAAAAATTACACATAAGAAAATCAGTTAATCCAACATATTTATTCATATATCACAACTAGATATATTATGAACTTAAACCTAAAAATGTTCTTAATTAAACATATTTTTCACGAGTTTAATTCCTTCTTGATACTAACCACCTAGATCTGACTTAAATTGATAACTGACTGATTTTATAATTTCCTGAAAAAGGACTTGCCTTTCGATCAGCACGGGCATAAACAAAGTAAGGAATCAGAATTTGATACATAAGACACGATAATCTTGAACACAAAAAATTTCATTCTTTGCCATATCAAGATATGATGTGATCAAGTGGTAAATATATGGCACAAAAATTACTGAATCAAAGATCACATACCATTTTCTTGTACAATCAATGTTGCAGGAGCTTATTTTCCCACTCCTCATCATCATATGATTAACGCCATTTTCATCTGTGGACCATCTCCTTTATTTTCTTCATGTTAATTCACATGAAATTTGCATGACTCGGATCTTTTTCATCCTCATCTTCACTGGCTTCAAATTTTGACACTTCTTCACCATCATCATCTTCAACCCTATCTCCACCCTCAACGAACCGTACTACAAGTCTTAAGATGTTTCAACAGAGAAAATATATACATAAAGTGGGGTCAGGAAAAATAACTTACCAAACTACAGTGGACTTAAAGTTGGACCTTCCTTGTCATGTAGTAATGATTTTCCACCTAAATTGTGTAGGATTCTTCTTCCTATGCTCTCATTGCCACTTGGTCTTCTACGATGCGTCTCAATTTCAGGAGGTATTACATGAAACTTTTCCAAGCGGGAGCAAACTCTTTCATGGTAAGACTGATTAGAGAAATCATACCAAACTAATGAAGGCCAAAAACAATACATCAAGCTTGGATCAGCATATTTACAGCTTTGGTAAGGAGATTTTGGCGCTCTCCTGTTACTTTTATCTTCTCTTGCAGCTTACCTCTGCTCTATAACCATTCCAGTTGATTCATAATGTTGTAAGCATACCACTGAAGCTTGGCTATGAGACTGTTGGCTGAAAGCTGAGGAGATTGATACTCTTTTTTACAAAACCTATATACAAAAGAAACAAAAAATTGCTGCAATGGTTATGCAATTGTTCCTGTAGAGAGACAACTCTAAACTATGGTTATATCATAGTCCGCATATAAATATATCAACCTGCAAAAATTATGGCAATGGTTGCAGATTATGGGTAGTGTTTCCATGTTGCTCAATGGGCCAATTTTTTTTTCTAGATATGTACGATCCATTGCTCTAGCAAGAATAAACTGCAAACTTAATCTAACCTTGTATTCCTGTGCTGAATTGCAATTCTGTAAAAGGCATGCCCGCAGGCTCTTAAACTTCAGTCTGACACTTTTATTTCATCGGTGCAACATATTCAACCTATTGACATGGTTACAACAATGAATTTTCTATTTTAAAATTAGCAGAACAAAATATAAGATATTTGATCTCCATCTGGAAACACTAAAACCAACATATCTAAAACAAACACAAAAAACACAAAAGTGTGAATAGGCACCTTCAAAATTGACTAAACAGAGCAATAACCTTCAACCATGTTTCTTGGTGGCACCTTTCCACCTTCAGCTCTCAAAATCTATGAATGAGAGGAGTAATACCGAGTCTCATTAATTTGAAATTTCTCTTGTCTTCTTCTTCTTCTTACTTTTGGTATAATTTCTCTATCTTCTTGACCTCAGTCGACAAAAGAAAATCATTATGTCTTCTCCATCAGCCTTATGCCATGCTTGCAATATATCCAAAGCTATACATACCATGCAATAACAAAAAAAATCAACAACATGGTGTTCATCCGCAAACTCGTTGCTAAGTTCTGCAAAATTCAAAGTTACCTAGCAAATAAACCTCTGGTTCGAGAGGCCTTAAGACGCATCTAGTCTTGAGGAGATCCCAGACGCATTGTTGCTGTTTGATTTGTTATTGATTCGCTTCGATTCAAGCTCAGTGATGGAGGGAGCTCGGGATTTGATTATATTTGGGAAGTTTTGTCTAGGGTATCTGAAACCTCATGTGAATCGAATCCTCCGACTTGGTATCGTGTTATGGAATAAGAATTGTCATATCAAATCAGAACGAAGCATAAAAATCCAGAAAATCATTGATGACAAAATCTTCACCGTTTTGTTGAGTGTGTGCATCTCGGTTGAAGCAAAATTGTACTTCTGCAAATCATGAACCTACATAAAAAAATTGACAATCGATATTGAATTTTGTTCAATTGTGCATCTCGTCTAGCTCGAAGTCAGAAAATCGTAATTCTGAGAATCATAATAACCATATAAAAAATTAGAAAGATAGATGTGTTCGAAATCTGAAGGGGAACAAAAATAAATCTTTTACTTATTGATTTTAACAAACATAAATCGAGATATCGAAGCATGAAGAAGTTGATGAATTCTCACAAATTCTATTTAGTAACGTGAAAAGTATTTTTTAAAACCACGTCACAGTTACATCAGATTAGATGAGAGCCACATAAGCCAAAATCACTTAAGAGACTTATCAATTAATATATTGTAGGATGTTACTACCATTCTAAAAAAATATTGTAATTCATAAGTATATCAAAACAGCAGTTCTATTTCACAATTAAGAAAAATTTAAAGTAACCAAGAAAATAATTTGGAATTAAACATATTTTCAAGAGTTTAATAATGTTCTTCTCAAATCCTTTTCAAGAATTCAACGTGGGACTTAGAACACTAACTCTCATATATATAACAGTGCCATTACATAAATTAGTTGCAAAAGATAGAGTAGTTTTATAGATTTGATCCAATAAAAGAAACTTGGAATTGACAAAGTTTACAAAAAAAATAATAATGACATGGCATGTTATCATTCGCTGATTTTCCTGTCCTAGGGTTGTGACATGCATATTTGTGGATTTTTTCTTTTTTTTTTTATGAGAAAGAGGTAGATAGGAATTTTATTTTCTTATTTATGTGTTGTATCTATGAGTATATGCAGTTTGTTTTAAACTATGCCACGAAAATCACTTATTGAAGAGATCAGACAAATGGTTCCTTGAATTTTGTAGACTCTTTAGAAAAATTGAAATGAAATGATCTTTTAAGGTCACAATTTCCCAATAAATCAAGTCGTAGGTAAATTATTAATTAAGTATTAAGACGCATTACTTATGGAAGCATTAAGGGTAAGTTGTTTTATGAGTCGAGTAGTCTTTAAATTTATATGTTTTCGGTAAATATAGATTTGATGCCATGTCTATATTGTCCTCATCATCAATTTTTTATTTTTTACCATGTTTTATTTTTGTCGATATCTCTAACTCAATATTAATTTTGGAGCATCTCTTTATGCATATTAAGAATTTTACCAATTTTCTTCGTGTAAACAATTTGATGAGGTAACTTTTGTTCCGAATTCCTACGTTGATTTTTCACTTTTTTTCTTCTTTGTTTTATGGGATGATATACATATGAGACTTTGTATACTTTGAAGATTGAGTAGATTTTTTAATTTATTTTCTAAAACTGTTATTATATGAAAGTTACAAAAAAAAAGAGAGAGAAAAATAACATGAATAAAGTTGATTTTTTGTTGGAGAGAACATTAACAAAAAATGCCATAAAAAAACTTTACCATAAATTTTTTATGGCATTGTTTACCATGATTATCGAAATACAATTCCCAAACTATACAAAAACTGAGAGAAGAAGAGAAGCGAAATGTTTTTCTGGACTTTGACAATGGCTACAACGAGTTCTGGTTTCTTAAATTACAACGTTAACATGCTGTCATAATTATGATATGGTCGTTGCATCTGCACAAGTTTTTTCCCCATCATATTTGCTATATAAAAGTTTTGAAAGTAAAAAAGAAGAATTTGAAAAAGAAATATATCATTTGTAAGTGTTTTTTTTTTTGTGGGCAAACATATCATTTGTAATTGTAAAACAGAAACGTAGAAATAAGAAAATAGAAGTACTGGGAAAACAAAACATGAAGTTAACAAAATTGGAGAGTGTAATGTAGAAAGCATGCAATCTGTATGCCCCGTCTTAAAAGTTTACACTGTAAGGTTTATGACGCATACGGTTAGCATCGTGATCATTAGCAGTGTCGCTAAGGACGGTAACTGCTTCTTGACTTTTTGTCTCTGTCTCTTCATGGCTCTCTTATGAGGGTTACTCAGTGATACGGTTATTGTTCTTGCTGCTCAAGGATGCGACTGCTTGTTAGTGCGATTGGAAATTGTCTGATCTGTTACTTGGTCCTGAAACTTGAAACTCATACCAATTATAACTTATATTAGCAAACAATATGGGAGTACATCAGCCTGTAAGATTTGAATAATGTGGTTAATTCTTATTTTTTTCAAACAAATTTGGATTGGTGATTGAATGTCTAACCTCAGCAAAAGCTACAAAAAGGGTAAGAACTTTCCAGCCGATTAGTTAAACACAGTAGCAACTTATTTTACTTTGCCAAAAATTACATGATACAATACCTCTTAGCTTCTTCTTTTGGTGTTTAGATATCTCTATCTTCGCCACATATTTTTCAAAGTCATGGGAGCCTGATTGGACTACAGATTTAGGCAAGAGATGATTTTTTCTTGTGTCTGTCTATAACCATTTGACTGGTTTTACAAAATCAATCGTTTTGTCTGACAACACTCATGTTTAATTTTCTTCTTTTGAATTACACCAAAACTGAAACACGGGCGTAATGCAAAGAATTAGATAAAAAATATATAGTATCAGATAACATAATAGAAATCACAAATTTAAAAATACTTTTCAGTCTGCAAACAATCCAAACTTTTAAATCGAATCAACGAAATCAGTAACCAAATATGTTGAGAACAAAGTGGGAATTTTGCTTTATCAGGTAAACATCTGAAATTAAAAATTAGGAAGAACCATGAGTGATACCTTTAAAGCCGAAGACATCCATAATGCTCGGTGGCAGACTTTGTGCTTACAAATCAACTTCTTAGAAAACATCTCCCAATCACAAGCCATCCAAAACAGTAGGAGAACAATATTAACGAAACCTTCACGATGATGTGAACTTATTTCCCCAATCGAAGCCAACCAGTTACAACGCATTGTGAGACGTATTGCTTTAAACCATCATGATCCCCACGGTCATTTCCGCTCTTTCTCCAATGTAACGCAAAAGGGTGGAAAGTTGGTATTAAGCCTTCAAAAAACTGATATAAAGAATTGGATATGAAGCATTGAATTTCAGTAATCATAACGGTGGGTTTGGGTAAAAGATTAATTATGTAATCAAAATTAACCAATCACAACTTTTATTTAGGAGGAATGGTAAATTAATTTGGACAAAGAATCGAGTTTTTTTACTGACATACGTGGAGTTAAATGGGCCCAAATCATTCTTCTACAGACATGGATACGTGACATGGACTTTTTAATTATGTGGCATAACCACATAATTATTTTATTCTAGGTGGCATAGCCAAGAGCAAAAAACTTCTTTTATATATAGTAGATTAGTTTTCAAACACTTTTTTACCTTTTACAATACTATTTTACGAGAACTTTTCATTGGATGACACTTACGTTTTTTTTCTTCACCTTCTACTTTCGGAAGAACACAAAACAAAGTTTAATTTTTGTTTATCGATTATATGCAGTGTTAACAACGATACGACCAACAAAACAAAGGTATGCAGAAAGTATGCTCCATAGAAATGTTTTTTAGTACCTCCGAAACCGTATACGAAAAACATACCACCTTTATCATGAATGACGGCATCTAAGATCTCCTCATACACTGCTCTTTGTTCATAAGTGAT